>MU226169.1:2183763-2193858 GCA_018584345.1 Thuja plicata
CAGAAAAACTATCTTTGAAAGATAAACAACTAATTACTTTGCCAGAGTGCCAACTGATCAAGTACCCTTTTATTTACCTTAACTCAACCATTCACTTGGTCTTCTTGTTAAATCTTCTTCATCAATAGTAGATATGGTGCTCAAACAGATAACAATAGTCTCACTAGTTAAGGTTTGACAGCAATGACAAAATAACAATTGCTTACATTATCACTTTCCAACAGTAGTATCCAAAAACCCTCTATCTGTTGGCGCAAAGGTCACATACCGACTAAGAGGTCCCACATTTTCATGGATCTTAGTAGAGACAATGGTCCCTTGGGAAGTGATTACCCTTGGGAGTCAAAGCTTTGTGTGCTTGAGAAGTGAGTGCACTATAAGGAGGAGCTCATGCCTCCAAGCTTCTAGGTTTTTTGCTATGAGTAGTCGTGGCTGAACTTCAGTTCAAGTGGGAATTCAACAAATATTGCCCTAGCTTACCTAGGTTGTCATCTGACTATTCTTTTAACAACAAACCAATCTACTTGATGTGTCTTACATGAGTGAAACATCAAAACATCAAAGAAAATGTCACAACGATCAATAACTCAAAATCTGCACTCTTAAGTGTTAAAACTGTCAGCTTGCTCGATTTTCTATCCTGTCATTTCCAGTCTTCCTCAGTCGATCCAGGTCAGATTGAGTCACTTACCCCACTGTTAGAAGTCAGTTTGCACTTTGGATCCTTGCATTTTCACCTCTTGAACTAGTAATCTTTGATTTCATGAGTGACCTTTCTTGGAGTTGGTGAGCTAGAAACTGTCCTTGTTGAGAAGATAAGCCTTTGGATCCTTTGATAACACGCTTGGAGAGTTTTAGTAATCTATTGTCCATTCACTTCCATATAAATTCAAATTCAATCAATATAACTTGGGTAAATCATCCTCCTGATCCATATGTGTTAGGGTATTCACCCATTCAGTGGGCACCTCTGTGGCAGTGTTGGTTTATACCTCTTGCAAACTTCTATCTTATAACCTCTCTTTTGCACAAGTGAGTGCTTTTACTATCCTGGTTTTGTACCAGCATTTCTTAAGGTCATCCTATCACCTAGTACCTTTACTTTCATGCCAGTTACAACAATATATCAAGTAGATCAAGGAAAGTGACCTTAAGTAGTCTTTAACCAATTACCCGTAGTTCAAACTCGCCAAAAATGTAAGGGAAAAGAACCCATATTTGATCAATCACCCAGGAACAACTCAGAAGTTTGGTTTGATTCCAAGAGTAACCTTAGTGAGTTGAGTACACCCTTAGCATCTTCTCACTCGGATATGGATATAAGTTACACGATGACTCAACAAGAGAGGGAAGAAATGGATAAACATCTTGATGACATATTTGAAAAACATAGAGATACCATTTCATTTGGTAGTTCCTCTCATGAAAATCGATCAGTCTCACCCCTTATCTCAGCTAGATATCTGGATGCACACCAAAGGGATAAAATAGGTAAGAGGCAAGCCTATCAAGAAGAACAATCACAACATGAAAACCAAGATGATGAACCTTATGACCCTCATGTGAATGCAACATACACCAATGACTTCTTTAGACATTCAAGACCAAGGTCACCGCTCAAAACATCTTCAAGATACACGAGTGAAAGACTTAAGAAAATTGAGCATGAAAAGAAAGCCTTCCTATATGAACAAGCTGAAAAGGAAGAGAAATTTAGACTCCTAGAGTTGGAGAGACAAACCTTGTTGGAGATAGAAAGGAAATCCTTCCAGGAAGAGCAAGATAGACTCTTGGCTCAACAACTTAATTATCAATTCAACAACATGCATTTTGGTGGTGGAAACAACTCTCCTCCATCCACCCCTCCTAAGACTCCACAAAGTGGAAGACATTCAATAATAGCATCATGATCTCCTAGCCCTAGAGGAAGAAGGGATTCAAGACATGATCATTATAGGAGATGAAAACCTATGAGGAACTCAAGACAACCTTCACAATGTGTTGACCATGGTTCACAATATGGGGGTAGTAGCTCGTGTTTTGACCTCAACTCCCAAGACTTCATGAAGATACAACAAGAACCAATCTTCCATCAGTATGTGGAGAGATACATAGAACAAAACAAAGACAAGTTCATAGAGAGTTTAATCAACAAGGGCGCTAAAGTCCCCTACAACTTTGATGTGGACAAGAAGATTAAGAAGCAAGGTCCATCTCAAGAAGAAGAGATCAAACAAATTAAGAGTATGATGGAAAAGATGTTGGCACCCAAGAGTTCATTCTCAATTGATTCAATTTGTCCTAATCCTTTTGAAAAAAGTGTTATCATGAAAGACTTCCCTAGAAAGGTTGAGACCCCTCAATATGACAAGTATGATGGGAATGGAGATCCACATGATCATTTATGTCAATTCTATACCATGATTTTTTAGTTCCATCAAGATAAAATCATACCTCATGAGATTGTTCCCAAGGAATCTTAAGGGTCAAGCAATGGAAAGGTTCACCAATATAACTCCCCCTGTTAATAATTTCAAAGAGCTTGTCCATAAATTTGTCCAAAACTTTGCATACAACCTTTCAATATCTATCACCATGTTGGACATATGCAACTTAAAGAAAAATCAAGGGGAATCCTTTGTCCCTTTCTTGCAAAGGTGGAGACGAAAATGCTCTCACTACTCTAGTACCATCCTTGAAAATGATAAGATTGACATCCTTGTTAGCAACTTGATTCCCAAAATGTGGTATTAAGTTAGGAAGATGGTTTTTTATTCCTTTGACACCATGGTTGAAACCGCATGTAGGATTGAGGATGTTTTCAAAGAACAAGGAATTTTGACCAAACATGGAAACAACAACAACAACAACAACAACAACAATGGTCAAAATAACAACAACCCTAACAAGGATAAAGGAAATAACTCACATTGGAATAGGAACAAACAAGTGATCAATGATGGATTTTTGGACTCCTCCCAACCCAAAGATCAATTTGTTCTCCACTTGTCTAGTGTTGTTCAAGCCATGAAACTCAGTGCATCTAATCAAAAAGAGAACAAGAAAAGATACCAAGATTGGCCTAAGAAAGAGAGACATCAATTTTCAAAACTTGGTGATTCATATGAGGATTTCTTGAAAACACTCATATCCAACAACCTTGCGCATCCTCAAGATCTCACAAATCATTACATACCTGGTGTTAAGCCACATTGGTGGGATGTAAAATATTTTTGCAAGTTTCACTATGGCATTGGACATGATATTGAAAACTATTGGAAACTCAAACATATCATCCAAGATCTCATTGAGAATGGAAAACTTAAGGTCGATGGATTGAACACCATCGTCGATCATAAGGCATTCAAAGAACCTTTTCCCAAGTATGAGAAGGGGGAAACCTCTAAACCTAAGAATGGCAAGGCTGAGATCAATTACACTTACATAGATGCCGAGAATGTTGTCAACATGCTTGAAGTTGTAGAAGATAATGTCAACATGATGAGGGATAAAGATCCCTATGGTTATTATCTAGACATGGACTCTCCTCCTATCTTTGATGAAGAACCCATCATAGTGCTAAGGGATCCTAACTCTAGAGTGTCATCTCAAACTCTCAAAGCTATCACACAAAGTCAAGGTCCCCTTATCATTAGAGGACCCAGTTCAAGTAAAATAAGTAAACCAAAGCAAGTGGAATCCAAGAATGTCACCTCAAAACCAGCATTCAATCTTAAGTCAAGCTATAATCTTGTCAATCAGTTGCAAAGAACCCCATCTCATATTTTGATCTTTGAGCTTTTAGAGTTTTCCCTGAAACACAAGCAAGTCCTTGAGGATGCTTTGCGCGCAATGAACATCCCCGACAACTTAGATGTTGATCAATTCTAGAACATGGTTAACCATATTACTATCCCTCATTATCTTACCTTTTCAAAGGATGATGATAAGGCTTTGAGCCACCCACACAATCTCTCTCTTCATATTAAGGTCATGATCCACAAAACCCGTGTTAGGCGCATGTTGATAGATGGGGGTGTTGGGCTTAATATTTGTTCCTTGATTCTTTTGAAAATTTTGGGTTATTCTAAAAAAGTGATAGATACTAGGAAAAAGATCACCATCAAAGCCTATGATGAGTCAGAAAGAAGTTCCAAGGGGTTGGTCATCCTTCCTGTTAGGATTGGCCCTATTGAAAAAGATATTTTATTCTAAATAGATGATGTTGGCACCCTTGCGTACAATATCTTACTTGGCAGACCATGGATTCATGATATCCAAGTAGTTACATCTACCTATCATCAGTGTGTTAAGTTCCCTTACAATGGAATAGAGATTTGTATACCTGGGGATAACACTTTATCTATTAACTTAGTTTTAGCGGGTGCTCATGTTCCCCTCAATAGAGAAGCAGAAGACTTCGATGCAACCTTAGCTGAATGTAATGACAAGTTCAAGTTAGTAGAGCTTGGCATGGGGAGTATCAACTCAGCTCCCTCACAGCACTACCAATTTCACCTTAGTCTTATGGAAATCCTTCACAAGAAATGAGACCTTCATCTTCAGCTATGACTTTATTTGGCACATTTGTAGAGTTCATTTAATGGAAAGAGAATGTGTTACCCTTGATGACACTCAAATTTCCACATCAAGATGTCTCAAACCTTCATGGTGTACACATCCTAGTCGAAGTTTAGAAACAAGTTAATATGAGTATGAATGGGACTCCTTCTCAAAGCCTTCCATAGTTGACATGGTTTTTGATGTCATCCACACTTATAGTTCTCAACCAGAGGTAGCCAATGAGTAACATGTAGGATTAGATTATTTGAACCCACATGTTTCCTTAGCAGACGATTCTTCACTTGTTATTTAATCTTGATTTGGGTAGCTTAGAAGGATACTTGACGGACTCTTACTCTTCGATCACCAGAGATGATATCATTAACATTTACAACCTTGAACTGGTCATTGACTTACCTCTTGTTTATCCTAACCTCATTGATTGGTCCTAACGCTATCAATAACTTGAGCTCTTAATGTTTCAAAATGATTATGAGATAGCATGTTACTTGAATGTCATTGAACCTGTAGTCTCTTCCACCAATGAACTGGATACCAGCATGATAGAGCCAGACATCAAGTACCTTAGACACAAAATAAAAAGAAAAGAAAATTAAAAGCATAGGATTTCTGATGGTGAACACCATTGTGTGGCGGTGTCAGAACCACAAATAGTAAAAATAAATGACATATCCAAGGGTGAAAACCTCTCTGAGGTGCCTAAGGATGAGGTACTTGATCATCTCCCCAGCTACTTTCAAGATAGATCTTCAGTTCTTATTGAACCAACACAAGCAATCAATTTGGGTGCAGATGAGGCTCCATAGATAGTACACTTGGCTAATTCCTTGTCACCACAAGAAAAATAAGCCTACACTAAGTTCTTACAGAAAAAGAAGATCAACTTTGCATGGACTTATTCAGATATTCCAGGGTTGGACACTAATCTTATCATGCGTCACTTATCCATAGCTTCGGGTGTCAAACCAGTTAAATAGAAATTGAGAAAGATGCATCCTCACATAGCTCTCCTAGTCAAAGCAGAAATAGAGAAAATCCTTGGTGCAAGATTCATAAGAGCTATTGCCTATGTTGAATGGATATCAAACATGTTGGAATTAATGGGAAGTAGTACTGAGAGGGGAGGGGTGAATCAATACCTCTAAAACTTTTAACGCCTTTCACAATTCATCGTTAGTAATCATTCAACTCTGTATTACCAACCATTACTGTTATTCTTTCTTATGTATGTATTGTTTGTTCACAATATTTAATAGTTTTCAATAGTCATAGAAACATTCATGAAAATTATAAACACATAACACAATATATGGTATCGCAAAAAACTCCTATTAGGATGTAAAAACTGTAGTGGGGATGGCACCCACAAAACTTCACTCTCTACAGAATGGAAGGGAGATGGTTAAATCTTACAATTTGATCAATTCTGATGATCTACCCTGTTAGGAGTATTAAGGTGGAGACCTATTAAGATCTACTATGTTAAGAGCTTTAGCAACACTGATTTAAGTGTGCACTCAGTTATGAGATTTACAATAGGACGGTTAAGCCCACCTTCCTTGAAAGGATTTCATTAGTGTACTACACATGTTAGAATGAGTACAAATGTTGACCTGACTGTATGCAATCTACTATTTCTAATTTATAGATCTATTAAATCTCTTACAATAATAATATCACCTTAAGTGATTGATGAATACCTTTTCTCTGCTTGTCGGTAGCCTCTATTCTATTCTTGAAAACTGATTTGATTTTTTTTGTGTTCTTCTGGATGAATTTTCTTTCTGGTCTTTAGTTTCTCTCCATGGCTACTATCTTCATTTTCTAACAACTATTCTAAATGGATTGAGCACCTATTTATACAAGTATTTGACTTATCTTGGAATTCACATTTTACAATGTTAACTCTCAAATCCAAGGTTTATAACTTGACCTTGATCTTTAGTTTGCATGTTTTAAAATAGTAAAACTAGTTAAAACAATAATAATTACATTGCTTCCTCGGCACATAATGGACTAAAAGAAAATCAAGAAGCTATAAATACAACTTCAGTGATTTATCTAGCGTGGAAAGTCAGATCCACTTTTTGTGGGATGTAACTGACTGTCGGTTCTTGGTCATCGGTTTGAACTTGCAGTCTGTCAGCATTCCTTGACTGAACTATTCCTTGGGTTCCCTATATCTTTCAGGTTCCTCTCTTTTTTTTTCCATTAGGTAGCACTATTGTTACTCATTAGGTTTATTTTACCTTTTTGTCATCGGATAACACTTAACAGTGTTCGTCGGGTAACCTTGGCGCCGGATAGTCTTGTGCCCTATCTATCGGTGTAGAATAAACCGATGATGTAGATCATGTTTTTCTCTAATTATACTAATGGAAAAATATAATTCCTTCAATCTCCCCCTTTGACATTAGTATCAAAAACTTATATGTGCATAATACTAAACTCTTTTGTTATGTATACACCATGTTTATATCCTTGTCATAATATGACTCCCCCTAACTGTGTGCACTGGTATAGTATATGTATATGTACATGTATACTATTCATTCTTTGTATGTATATTATTTCCCCTTTCTTTTACTATACATATGATTTCCTCCTTTTAACTGAGGTGAGTAAACATATCAAATTCCCCCTTTCTTTGATACTGATGACAAAAATGTACAACCTATAATATGCCATAATTCAAAAAAAATTGTGTAACTTACAATGTGTCAAATATGTTAGAGTGGGTTGTTTTGATATCTTCGAGCAGTTTCTCCCATTGTTCTTTCAACTTTTCTAGTGTCATGTGTTGCAGCTCTAGTCTTGCGTGCATATCATAAATGTTGTCCATGAAAGACATTTCACGGTGGCAATTAGAGTATTCGCCTGTGTCATATTTTTTTGTAGGAGTGTAAGTGTTGGTATGGCTTAACTTGGAGCTCATTGACCTCATCTATGTACTTCATCTCTGTAAACTATATGTCTTGTCTCTGTTTCCTAGCCTATATGATTTGTTCATTGTGCAATTTAAGTGCTTCTTCTGTGTTGGCTAGACTTTGTGCACTGGACTTAAGATCAGCATCTATTTTTTCTATCTTGTTGGTATACTCCTGAGTGAGTTGATCTAAAGTGCACAATTTCTTTATTAAGGTAATAGCTTCTGATAGAATTGGATCAATTGTACTTACCATTCAGATAGCTTGACCTTTTTCAGTGCCACTTCCTGGCTTATTTTCTCTGCGAGCTTGAACTCATACTTTTTTTCAAGTCTCTCTTCCATTACTTTCTCAGCATCAGTATTCTGAGATGTTATTGCATTTGTGAGTATGACCAGTTGATCAAGCATTGGAGATTTTTTATCAATATCTATGTCTGGTACAATCTGTTGAAGTATATTTCTTGCTACTTCTAGTACCTTGGCCTCTTTTGCTGCTCTCTTTAGTTTGTCTTGAATAGCTTTTCTTTCATAGAGCTTTGCATATTTTGTCAATGCAATTGGATCCAATTTTCTTGGATCACAGACTGGAATCTCAATGATTTCATCCAGAGTTACTGGATTCTTATTCTTTCCTTTCTTCTTATTTGAGGGGATGCATATGTATGAACTACCATAGCTAGTTCATGTGTCCGTTCTAAATTACTTGGTGAAGGTTTTGTAGATGATGCATCTTGTATCTTCTGCTTAGCAGGCACCTATCAGTTATGTGAAGATGTATCTTCATTTACCTTGGGTGTTTCTACAGAATGTGCTCCTGGTTTCTTCTCCAGCTCATCCTTCTTTCCTTCTTCACCTTTCTCTGATGGTTTGTCCCCTATTTCCTTTTGAGTTTCTTCCTTATTCTGATCAGTAGAAGTATCTTTCTGATCATCGGTTGTAGCTTTCTCTGTAGTTGTATCTGTTGTTTCTTTGGCTTCTCCATCACCCTTGTCTTTGGGTGTGCTTGTTTTCTTTTCATTGGATCCCTCATTACCCTCTAGTATGTTTACTACCTTCATTAGGATAGGCATGTTACTTTGAGTTGTGGCTTGGGGTTTGTCAGTATTGGTGTCCTACTAATCGGTTTGAGCCTTGTCAGTAGTGACATCCTCATCTTTTTGTATATCTTCTGCAGGGTCATGCACTTTTGAGTGCATGATTGAAGTGTCCTGCACTTTTTCATCAGCAATGTCAACTATCTTAACATCTGATGTCTACAATACTTAATGGCTTTATTGATCCTTAAGTGTGATAAATATTACATCATCTTTCTGTTAGAATGATTTTAGAATAATTGAGAGGGGAGGGGTGAATCAGTTATCCTCAGGTAGAGATGTAGAAAATAAAAAATTTCTGTAATTCAGATCTACTTAGCAGTAGTAGCATAAGTCAACAACTTTAATCATGCAATTTACTGTCTATTGAAATTAGCTTGTAGAAACATAACAGTAAAAAAAACCATAAGCATTCACACAAGTTGACACAAGTATTTAACATGGAAACCTAATATGGGAAAAACCACCAGTAACATGCTACCAAGTTTTCACTCTTCTGATGTGAGCTCTATGAGGAGCCAACCCTGTTAAAGGTTATAATAACACACTGCTAGGTGTGACCTATTCAAAGGATTTAATCACCCTATCAGGAGTGGCCTTGTTAGAGGACTTAGAACATTCCACCTGAATGTCACCTTGTTAGAGGATTTATACAAATGACTGTTAGGTCAACCTTGTTAAAGGATTTTAACTGATACAATGGTTAGAAAGTAATCAGCAGTTGTGATCTGATACATACAACTTACTTTGAACATTCAGATCCAATTACAGCTCTGATGTTAACTTACTAGATAGCCTGCATTGTCATTTCAACCTTCTGATCTGCTTGGAAATCCATCAAGCAATCATTTATGCAACTCTCTGCTTCTGTATTTAGCCTTTTCTACTAGATCATGCCAAATATTAAATCAACTATGAAAACCTTTTGCATACACATCCGCTCTTGCACACTCAATGAATAACCCCTTGAGGTTATCATATACCTCTCTATTTAGGTTAGATAAATCTTTTGCCGCTTAAACAAGATCGTAGATCTTAGGTTAGGTCAGATCCAACAGATCATTCCATCTTTGCATTTCATTTACTTCTCCAAAGTAGTCTCTAATTAAATATTGAAACCATTCATTAATTACGGTTACCCATACATTAAATGATGTGGATCAATCTTTAATTAACATTACATAGCCTGAAAAAATTAACTAAGTCAGCCAGAGATCTCAAATCTCATCATTAATCCAATTACTGTAAGTCAGCCAACATCACTGTTTCCACTCGGCAATTTCAATGGTGCTCAGCATTGAACAACTTTGCTTGTCATGAACAACTTTTCTTGGCACAAGCAACTTTGCTCAGCACAGAATAGCCAGAAAAATTGTCTTTGAAAGATAAACAACTAATTACTTTTCCAGAGTGCCAACTAATCAAGTACCCTTTTATTTGCCTTAACTCAACCATTCACTTGGTCTTCTTGTTAAATCTTCTTCATCA
>MU226169.1:2194016-2218500 GCA_018584345.1 Thuja plicata
AGCATAGTTACCAACCAATCCAAAAATTCACCCGTGTTCCTTGATATGAACAAATCTTCATTAATGTCTTTAGCTTCATTCTGATTCTTATCTGTAAAACATTTCTCCCTCTATGTCTGTAATCACATTGTAATCATCTATGCCTAATCATCTGTAGACTCCCTCTAAGTAGATAATCACTTCAATGTTTTAAATAGTAACTTCTGCCTCTTTGTAATCTTTCTTTCTTGGTAATCTCTCTTTCTAGGCAATCTCTCCCTCTTTATAGGTAATCTCTCCCTCTTTGACAACAATGCCAAAGACATCGATATCATTATCATGTAGATCTTCATTATCATGTTGATCCTGTCATCTTGATTATGACTGATTTTTCTTTTCTGTCCTTGTTCATCTTCACAACTTTAACCAGCATCCTAAAGTGTGACTTACTATGCATCAATGTGTCAAATATTCTGACTGTAATATTTGATGCAACAGTACCATATAGAAATTAATTAGCCTCAGTAAGGGGAATCACCCCCAACTTACCTTGTAGATACTCATGACCATCCTTGGGTAGTGCTTTTGTGAATATGTATGCTAATAGTTCTTTAGTGTTCATATAATCCAGTCTCACTTCTTTACTCTGAACTAGCTCCCTCAAGTAATGATACTTGATAGCTATATACTTTTTCTTTGAGTGCATAACAAGATTTTTAGAAATATTAATAGCACTCATGTAATCACAATATATGACAACTGGGTCAGTGATTTCTTCCTTCATACCTTTCATTAGTATCTTCAACCACACAATGTTAGAATAGTTAACTGCTGCTACCACATACTTAGCTTCAGTTGTTAGCTTCAGTTGTATATTGTGAGGTGCAGTTCTATTTCTTTCTTGTCCAGGAGATCAATCTCTTTCCTAAAAGAAATGCTCCACTAGTGATGCTTTTCCTATCATCAACATTTCCAGCCCAGTCAGAGTCAATGTAAACTCTAAATTCAAACTTGTCATTCTTTTTGTAGTATAGACCATAGTCATCAGTTCCTTTCAAATATCTTAGAATCCTTTTTACTACCATCATGTGAGTTTCCTTGGGATTAGTAGAAAACCTTGCAACAATCCCAACAGCTAGGGCAATATCAGGTCTTCTATGTACAACATACTATAGTTTTCCGATCATTGATCTATAGAGTGTTTGGTTCACTTCTTTTGTGTCATCATCTTTTATCAGCTTCTGTCTAGTAGCCATGGGTGTACTCACTGGTTTGGACTCTTCCATTCCAAAAGTTTTCAGTATCTCTTCGATATATTTAGATTGAGTGATATAGATACCATTCTGCATTTGATAGATTTGTAAGCCAACAAAAAAATTTATTTCACCAAACATAGACATCTCAAACTCAGTTTGCATCTTTGTTGCAAATTTTTGACATAACACATCTTGTCCACTAAATATGATGTCATCTACAAAAATTTCAGCTAATAATGTACCTTTACTTTGCTCTATCTTCAAGTACAGGTTGTTGTTGTCATTGGTTCTTGAAAATCCAATCTTGATTAGATAATTGTGCAATCTCTCATACCATGCTCTTGGCACTTACTTCAATCCATATAATGCTTTGTGCAATCTGCAAACCATATCCCTTTTGTTTGGGTCTGTAAAACCATCAGCTTTCTCAATATACACTTCTTCTTCCAAGATTCCATTGAGAAATGCAGATTTTCACATCTATCTAACAAACTTTGAATCCTTTATAGGCTGCATATGCAAGTAAGGTTCTGACACCTTCCAATCTTGCAACTGGGGTGAAGGTTTCACCAGTCTAGCTTTATTTCTTGTCACAACTCCATGTTCATTCAGTTTGTTCCTGAATACCCACTTTGTGCCAATTACATTTTTATCCTTCGGTCTAGGTACAAGTGTCCAAGTTTTTTTCTTCTCAATTTTTTCAATTTCGTCATTCATTGCTTGTATCCAATCTTCATTTTCTAAAGCATCTTTCACTATTTTGGGCTCAAATTCACATAACAGACATGTTCCATTTTTCAACTTACTTCTTGTCATAATAGCAAAATCCTTTGATCCAATGATTTGATCAGAATTGTGATTTCTTCTCACATATTTTTCTAGGGTAGGCTTAGTCCTTTCTTTAGGTTCATTGTTTGTATTTAGTTTTGGTTGATTCTGCGACTCAGCATCTCCATCAAATAGCTCAGCATTTACTTCCAGTTGCTCGGCAACTCCACTCTGTGACTCAGCAGGTGCATGTTGTTGTTTAGTAGTAGTCTCAGGTAGTGAATTAGAATCTTCTTCATCTAGATATACAAATGATCTATAGGTTTTAGGCTCTTGTGTACTTTCAGCTTCATTTCTTTCTGCAAACTCATCAATTCTTACATTTGCACTTTCAACAATTTTGTTAGTATTAGAATTCAAACATTTGTATGCTTTGCTTTTCGTTGAATAAACAAGGAATATACTTTCTTCACCTTTAGCATCTAGTTTTCCATTTCTGTTGTCTTTTAGTATAAAACATTTGCTTCCAAATACTTTAAAATACTTTACACTAGGTGCATAACCATACCAAAGTTCATACGGTGTAGCATCTGTACCTTTCTTGACTTGAACTCTATTTAGTGTATAGACTATAGTACTTATAGCTTCTTTCCAATATTTCTGTGCAACATTTTTCTCCATCATTAGTGTTCTAGCATAGTCCATGATAGATCTATTCCTTCGTTCAGCAATACCATTTTGTGGAGGAGTCCAGGGTGCGGACATCTGTCTCTTTATGCCTTGGTCATTGCAGAACATGTTAAACTCGTTAGAAATAAACTCTCCACCTCTATTGGATCTTAATCATTTCAAAATTTTGCTTGTTTCCTTTTCAACTTTAGCTAAGTACCATTTAAATAACGGGTATGCATCAGATTTTTCCTTGAGAAACATTACAGTCATCATCCTTGAATAATCATCAACAAATAGAATAAAGTATCTAGCACCACAATAGCTTCTTTCTCCAATGGGACCACAGAGATCAATATGGACCAATTCTAGAATTTCCTCTGATATGTGTATTTTACTTTTGAAACTAGACTTAGTCATTTTTCCTAGTTGACATTGTTTACACATAGCATTCTTAGGTTTCTTTAACTTAGGTAGCCCTCTAACCTTTTTCAACTTACTTATGCTTACCAAGTTATCAAAGTTCAGATGACACAACCTCTTATGCCATAACCAAACATCATTGTACTATGCAAACAAACATGTTTCTTCAGATAAATCCAAATAAAATAAGCTACCTTTAGTCTGATCACCACTTCCAACTAATTCTCCAGTAGAATCATAGATCTTTACTTTTCTGTGATGGAATTCAACTTTGTAACCAGAAGTGTTCAGCTATGCAACACTCAGCAAATTATATTTAAGATCATCAACCCAATACACATCATCACATCTAATTTTGTCAATCAAGTTAATCAATCCTTTACCTTTGATAAGACATGGTGCATCATTACCAAATTTTACATATCCTCCTTTACATTGGTTTAGGGTTTCAAACTTATCTTTGTCACCAGTCATATGATGGGAACAACCACTGTCAATGATCCAACGATCATTTTTACTCATATAAGAGATTAGTATAGTTTTCTCATCATCATCATAATCTTCTTTCATTGCAACATAAACAACTTCTATATCATTGTCATCAGAATTATCAGTGTTATTGTCAAAAGTTTCTTCAGCAATATAAAAAGATTTCTTACCTTTGTCTTTGTAGTCCTTATATTTCCTGAAGTCTCAGTCATCCTTTCTATCTTTGTATTCTTTATATTTTTTGTCCCTTCTTTCATCCTTTTCATTCTTGTCGGGACATCTAGCAGCTATATGACCAATTTTATTGCATGAAAAATAAATAATAGGAAGTTTACCTATGTATTTTCCTTTTCCTTTGGAAAGCCTTTTTGCCATAAGTGCTTCAAGTTCTTCAAAATCATCATCAGAAGTGTCACTGTCACTATCCACATGTTTCTTTCCTTTCTTATATTTATTGAGAATCAGTTGTGATCTAAAAGTAGAATCAATCCCTTGTGGATTATAGTTATCATAATTTGACATTTCAAATGCAGTGAGTCTGCCTATCAAATTTTCCAAATTTAGATTATTGTTAGGAGTACATCTTAATTCTTGAATTGCAGAAACTCTAATAGCATATACAGGAAGTAAAGTTCTCAGTACCTTGCTCATAATGGTATTCTCATCAATTGTTCCATTAGCCCCTCTAATGGAATTTACAACTTCTTTTACTCTATGATAGTACTGAATAACATTTTCACCTTCTTGCATTTTCATCTCATCAAACTTACCTCTTAGACTTTCTGATTTAGCTCTCAGCACATTATTGTCTCCACCATAGACAGTTGCAAGTTTTTCCCACATCTGCTTTGCATTTGTGTAGCTCTTTATATCATCAAACTCTGAATAGCTTAATGAGGAGGTGATCTCCAACATTGCTTGATTGTGCTCTTGATTTTCTTTTAGTTGTGCAGCTTTGAGAGGAGCAGTAGGTGGTACATAGGCATTTTCAATAATTTGCTTAGCATCATCTCCAATACTAGCCAAATGCATTTGCTTCAAAATTTTCCATGCAGGGAAGTTATCTTTGTTCAGCTTAGGAACCTCCTTCTTATACATCTTGATCTTTTCGCTCCAAGTACCTTCAAACTATTTTCAGGAGACCAAAGCTCTGATACCAATTGTTAGAATGAATTTAGAATAACTGAGAGGGGAAGGGTGAATTAGTTATCCTTAGTTCTAGATGTAGCAAATAAAAACTTTATGTATTTAAGATCTACTCGGAAGAAATAGCATAAGTCAATAACTTTAATCATGCAGTTTATTGTCTATTGAAATTAGCTTGTAGAAACATAACAATAAAACAAATCATAAGCATTCACACAAGTTGACATAAGTATTTAACATGGAAACCCAATATGGGAAAAAACACCAGTAACATGCTACCAAGTTTTCACTCTTCTGATGTGAGCTTTGTGAGGAGCTAACCTTGTTAAAGGTTACAATAACACACTGCTAGGTGTGACCTGGTTAAAGGATTTAATCACCCTGTCAGGAGTGGCCTTGTTAGAGGATTTAGAAAATTCCACCTAAATGTCACCTTGTTAGAGGATTTATACAAATGACTATTAGGTCAACCTTGTTAAAGGATTTTAACTGATATAATGGTTAGAAAGTAATCAACAGTTGTGATCTGATACATACAACTTACTTTGCAAATTCAGATCCAATTATAGCTCTGATGTTAACTTACTGGATAGCCTGCATTGTCATTTCAACCTTCTGATCTGCTTGGAAATTTTTCAAGCAATCACATGCAACTCTTTTCTTCTGTATTTAGCCTTTTCTGCTAGATCATGCCAAACAATAAATCAACTATGCAAACCTTTTGCATACACTTCTGCTCTTGCACACTCAATGAATAACTGCTTGAGGTTATCATATACCTCTTTGTTTAGGTCAGATAAATCTTTTTCCGCTTAAACAAGATCGTAGATCTTAGGTTAGGTCAGATCCAACAGATCATTCCATCTTTGCATTTCATTTACTTCTCCAAAGTAGTCTCTAATTAAATCTTGAAACCATGCATTAATTACAGTTACCCATACATTAAATGACGTGAATCAATCTTTAATTAACATTATATATCCCAATAAAATTAACTAAGTCAGCTAGAGATCTCAAATCTCATCATTAATCCAATTACTGTAAGTTGGCCAACATCATTGTTTCCACTTGGCAATTTCAATGGTGCTCGGCATTGAACAACTTTTCTCGTCACGAACAACTTTGCTTGGCACAAGTAACTTTCCTTGGCATAGAACAGCCAAAAAAATTGTCTATTAAAGATAAACAACTAATTAATTTTCCAGAGTGCCAACTAATCAAGTACCCTTTTATTTGCCTTAACTCAACCATTCACTTGGTCTTCTTGTTAAATCTTCTTCATCAACAATAGATATGGTACTCAAACAGATAACAAAAGTCTCACCAGTTAAGGTTTGACAGCAATGACAAAATAACAATTGCTTGCATTGTCACTTTCCAACACTTTATTCTTTGGATCATTGTCAGAATCATAGTTAGTGATATCTTGGATATTATCATCCATAACTATATCTAATTTGATAGGATCATCATCACTTTCTTTATTTTCCAGAGCAACATGTTGAGGACTTGCATTATCTGTCTCCTCCTCTCTATGAGGTGTGTTTGTGAGAAGTAATTTTTTGTCACCACTTGTTGACTTTGCCGATAGATCTAGGAGTTGTCTCCATTTAGTTTCTATCATTGAATCCAGTTCTATAAACTTGTTCTCTAGTACTTTATATGCCCTTATTTTGACTACAAATTTACTTGAGTGTTTCTTTATTACTTCTTTTATTTCTTCAACTTTGGATTCAGGAGGCATTAGTCTCAAAAGTACCCTTTCTCTTGCTTCTCTCTCTGTTTTCAAGGCATATGACCATTGTTGGTATACCCTTTTACCTAGCTCGTTAGGTATTTGGTTTACAAATTCTATAGGTGCATACTTGTTCTTGATCATCTTTAGTGTCATCCAAGTCAGCCTTTGTCCTAACCAACCTTTTCCTCTTCTTTGGTGGTGTGGTTTTGAAAGTTTTTTGTCTTATTCTTTTTTTTGGTTGCAGTAGTTTGACTCCTTGTCCTTTGGTTCTTTGCAGGAGGTGGAGATGGAGGTGTATCAGATTTAGTCACCTTTGTATCTGATTTCTTTTCTTCTTTTTCTTCACCGTTGGTGCCCTGTTCATCAGTTTCCTCTTGTTGATCCCGCTCTTCCTCTGTAACCAATAGAATCTTTTTGAGATTCTTAACCATTTCATCCTTTTTTTTATAGTCTTCTTAGACTCATTGATCAGTGCCTCAATTGCACTTGTAGCTTGATCAATATTGATCTCATAGTCTAATGGTGCTAACCGAGCTGTTCTTGGTACAACCGGTTTGATATGTGTGTAATCTGTGTTGGCCATAAAACATATCTCATCTTTGTGTTTTTCAACTAGCTTTTCAGGAATCCTAGTTCTTTCCATCATCTTTTCCTTGAACTCAAGGAAGTATGCAGACATAACAAACTCAAAATTGTCTCCTAGTGCCTTAATCAGTTCACTAATATGTTGGGTTACCGGTTTGGTAGTGTCCCATACAACTTTTCCTACTGAAGGAAAGTATTCTTGAAAATATAAAAATGTACACATGATAAGTGATCCAAACTTACATGTGTTGGTCTTTGCAGACCTGATTTTGATCATGTTCTCATCAAGTTGTTTTAATAGGATCTCACACAGATCCATCTGAATTCCTTTGGTTACAATCTTGTAAGTTGTGCTTATTGCTATTGCAAAAATGTTGTTTAGTCTGCTAGCCTGAAATATTTTATACCCAATAACACATGCACCAAATTTTAGCTCTTCGTCGGTGATTGTGTTCACTTTGAGACCTTTGTTGTCTCCTTCTGCATTGGTAAGTTTCTCAGCTTCTTTCATGGATGGATGCTTGTGTGCCCTAGGCTTGTCAGTTATCAAATAACCAGTGATAGCATGAAGAACATCCTTGGTTATTTGCTTGGGTTGGTCTAGCCATAGATTGTTGTCATGCATCCTGCTCAAGACTAACCTAATCCATTCTGTTTTGAATTCCCTTGGAAAATGTAGGGCATTGGTTAACCCTTTGACCTCCAAGTGTTTGTGTTCTTCCTTTAGTTTTCCTTTGGCATCACACAGCTTCTTAAAAGCTTCATCCATTTCACAATCACCTATCTCTACCATCTTGCAGTGAATATAAGACCTAACGTCTTCTATGAGCAAAACCCTAGGTGGAATTTTTGAAAATATGCTTGCTTCATCAGGTTTCGATGCAATTTCTGGGTAGATTTTATACTTTGGTTCTACACATGTAATATTCTTGATCATTTTCACCATATTCCTCTTCTCATTCTTCATCTTAGTGGTTCTTGAGGTGGTTTCCATTGTATTTCAAGTATTTAGGGTATTCTCAAAATTAGGGCTTTCTTGATAAAATAATGACAGAGATCTTTCGGTGTCTTTGGTACTTACTTCAATTTGCAATAGTGATGAAAGATCTATTTGCTATTGTACTAAATTGATCTAGGGATGCTTCTACTTTTTTCTCTTTAATTGCTTGGTTTTCTCTCTTATTTTCTCTTCAAATCGCAGGTGAAAAATGAAGTTGTCACATCGACTATTTATAGACTTTTTGACCTAAGTCTTTGCAATAAATGTTCAATGACTCATCGGGACATGAAGACGGGTTTCATCGGGAGGATATTTCAAATCATCGTCGGTGAAGATATGATGCTTAGGGCAGTTGTTAACCATTTCACTTTTACTGACGGATATCGATATTCTGTCATGACAACTTATGAACTTTGTTTTCTTACCATGGCATCGAATAGTGTTGTGCCCTGTCTGTTGGTGTAGAATAAACCGATGGTGCAGATCATGTTTTTCTCTAAGTATACTAATGGAAAAATGTAATGCCTTTAAAACATTGTACCAGTTTCCAAACATGAAAAATCCATTTGAGTTTGCATAGATTTTAGAGATGTCAATAGAGCATGCCCAAAGGATGACTTTCTACTTCCCAATATAGACATGATAGTGGACATGACTGCGGTTTATGAGGTTTATTCCTTAATGGATGGTTTTTCTAGATATAATAAGATTAAGATAGCTCTTGAAGATCAAGAAAGGATTGCATTCACTTGTGCATGGGGTACCTATTGTTGGAACTTTATGCCTTTTGGATTAAAAAATGTAGGAGCCACCTATCAACGAGCTATGAAAACCATTTTTCATGACATGATGCATAAAAACATGGAAGATTATGTGTATGACACCTTGGCCAAGTCTAAGAAAAGAGACACACACTTTGATGATTTAGAAGTCATTCTAGATCGCATGGAACAATTTCAACTAAGGTTAAATCCTAAAAAGTGTGCATTTGGAGTCACCTCTGGAAAACTACTAGGATTCATCATTTCAGCGTGAGGAATAGAGGTAGACCCTGAAAAATTCCAAGCAACCATAGATATGCCACCTCCTAGAAACATTAGTCAAATGAGGATTCTTCAAGGATGTCTTCAATCTATAAGGAGATTCATTTCACAGTTGGAAGATAGAGCTCAACCTTTCAACAAGAACTTACACAAGGGAGTCAAATGTGTTTGAAATGAGGATTTTCAAAAGAGCATAGATCAAATCAAGAAATACTTGGAAAATACCCCCATTTTAATTCCTCCTATCCCAGGGAAACCACTTATTCTATACATTTCAGTGATAGAATCTTCCTTGGGGGCATTACTAGCTCAACTTGATGAACATGGGAAAGAAAGAGCAATATACTACATTATTTTCACTCTTGTTTCATATGAGGTTAACTACACCAGCATTGAGAAATCTTGCCTTGTAGTTGTGTTTGCTTCCCAAATGTTGTGAAATTACATGCTTATGCACACTATACACCTCATATAAAAAATAGATCCACTCAAGTATTTACTAGGTAAGGATGCCCTCACAGGTAGACTTGCTAAATGGATGATGATCCTTTCAGAGTTTGACATAGAGT
Organism: Thuja plicata; assembly: GCA_018584345.1. NCBI lineage: Eukaryota > Viridiplantae > Streptophyta > Pinopsida > Cupressales > Cupressaceae > Thuja > Thuja plicata. The sequence goes on from MU226169.1 coordinate 2,203,682, forward strand.
ACATTGAGCGTAAAGCAATCAAAGGATAAGCCATAGCAGATCAATTGGTTGATTTCCCAATAAAAGATAATGCACCTATTCAATTTGGCTTCCCAGATGAACACCTCATGTATATGATTGAAAGAACATGGAAGATGTTCTTTGATGGATCCTGTATGCAAAATGGTTTAGGAGCTGGTGTGTTGTTTTTTCTCCTGATGGGTACATGATTCCTAAGTCTTACAAGTTATGGTTTTCATGTACAAACAACATTCCTGAGTATGAAGCTTTAACAAATGGACTTAAGATGGCCATAGAATGGAGAATCATAGAGTTACACATCTATGGGGATTTACAACTGATAATCAACCAAGTCAATGATGAATATCAAACAAAAAATGAGAAACTGGTTCCTTACAAGCAAATGGTTGATTCCTTGAAATGATACCTCACATTTGTCACATTTTAGCAAATCCCTAGAGTAGAAAACAAAGCAACTGATGCAATGGCTACACTTTCTTCACTCCTTCAGTTAGGGAAATATGAAACCAAATTTGAATTGTTGGTGGAAGAGCTACATCACCCTATCTATGACTCCCAAAAAATTCATGCCATTTGTACCCTTGTTAGTCGTTAGTCATCCCATTATGGTGCCATTTACTCATACCTTCATGATGGCATTATACCTGAAACCTTTAACCAATCTAAGCGCAGAAACCTTACCCGAAATGCCTCTCAACATTCCCTTATCTATGGTTATTTGTATAGGAGGGGTCTAGATGGAACACTTCTTAGATGCTTAGTAAAGGAAGAATCTGACCAAGCATTAGTTGACATCCACAAGGGCATCTGTGGGGGATATTCTAATGGTCTTTCCATGGCCTGAAGGTTGCTTAGGATAGGGTAATATTGGCCTATGATGCAGATTGGTGCAGTATCTTTTTCAAAGTCATGTGAAAAGTGTCAAAAACATGGTAACCTGATACATGCTCCAGGCAGGGAGCTCATTCCTTTTATATCTCATTGGCCATTTCAGCACTGGGCCTTTGATCTTGTTGGGAAGATTCATCCCAACTCATCAGGTGGACACAAGTTTATTATCACTGCTATTGATTACTTCACTAAATGGGTAGAAGTTGTCCCACTTTCTGTTGCCACGGGTAAGACAGTCTCTCTATTCATTCTGAACCATATCATATGTCGATATGGATTTCCTTCTGAGATTATCACTGACAACGAAGGCTAGTTCAAAAATAAAGACCTTAAACAACTCTCCAAGAAATTCAAGATTAAACAAAATTGGTCCTCCATTTACTTCCCGCAAGGAAATGGCCAAGCAGAGGCATCAAACAAAACCATTCTTAAAATCTTACATAGAACAGTTTGTAAGAGTGGTAGAGATTGGCACTTACAGATAAATCTAGCTTTATCAGACTATAGAATGAGTATTCATACTCCTACTAGGGCTACTCCTTTTTTCCCTTACATATGGCGCTGAAGCAGTGCTACCTTTGGAGATTGAGATTCCTTCACTTAGAGTTTCCCTTAAAGGTCTAGTTACAGGTGCAGACTATCGCGCCATGAGACTTCAAGAGTTAGAACTTCTAGATGAGAAACGTCAAGTGTCATTTGACCATATGAGGGTTTATCAAAAGTGCATGTCCAAAGTCTTCAACAAAAAGGTTTTCCCTAGAGAATCCCAAGTGGGATATATTGTCCTACATGAAAATCCTAAGAATCAGCAACATAGAGATCAAAAGGAAAAATTTGAACCTAATTGGCTTGGACCTTTTATCATTACAGCAGCTTTTGGGTCAGGTGCTTATTTACTATCTATAGAAGAGGGAGAGTAGCTACCTGATCCTATCAATGTCTTGCACCTAAAGAAGTTCTATCCATGATGCTTATTATGTCTGGGGGCATCCTTTGTACATACTTATTGATCCTGCAAAAATCCAAAAAAATGATATATTGTCAAAAATGCTAAAAATCAAAAAATGTCCTGAAACAATGGTCATCTTAGTGAAAACCTAGCAATAGGCGCTTTGATGTAACTCCAAATAAATTATATATTCCAAAAATATTTAAAAAAAATCAAAAAATTCCAAAAAAAAAAAAAATTAGAAAAAGTACCTTGGTGAAAACCTGGAAACAGGCAACTTGGTAGCAAAAAATTATCATAAAATCCAAGTGGTGAAAACCTGGAAACGGGTGCTACTTGAGGCCTTTGCACCCATGTTTCTTAGTGTGTGTCCTCGCTACTTAGCCTTTCTCCATCATGCCTTGTCCTTGTTGCCTTGGTTTGGAATTGGTCTTTGTCTTTGTCTAAGGGGCATAATTGTGTTAGCTTTGGTCTCCTGGAAGTGTTAGTCTTTAGGACACCTCACAAACGGTGTTTTTCAACACCACCCCAACTATTTTTTTCAACACAACCCCTGACATCAAGTGTTTTTCAAAACTTATCAGTTTTCTCTTACCCAGTTTTGTCATGTGATCTTACATACTTGCAAGTATTTGATCCTTATACTCGGAACTCAGTATCAATTAACACACTTAAATTTTTAAACACAACACTTAATGCTTGAGCTATGTCATGATCTTTTCTTTGTGTGTTGATTGTTACTAATTTTCGTTGAGTGTCCTTGTCTAATAAGTCTCTCTGGTATGCATAGCTAGAGGACTTGGGGCATGGGGCATGTTTTTATTTATTTTTTGCTTGTGGGTGTGGTCTTGAAACTCTAGAGTGTCTATTGTTGTCCCCTTGAAACACTTGGGAGATTTGAGGCATCATCCTTGACTGTTTTTGCACAACCGTTCTTATGGTCATCCCGGCATCTATGCCTTGATGCGAGCGTGGTTTTTCTATATTAAATTGGATAAGCTAACATCAAAGTCATATTGATCTTTATGTCTTTGATGCTTATGTTAGAATCTTTCCACATTCCAATCCGATATAAATCATATTAATATCTTCATAGTTGCATTGGTTACTCGTAATGATTGTGTGATTTTTCGATGTCCGTTAATAATGGCCCAGTGATGAAAATAAGTTCCTTAACATTCTCTAATGAATGATGAACACAAAATCCTGTGTTACAGTTTCTCTATTACAAGTACACCTTTACATTTTCATGTAGCTCGCATTGTTAGACTTCATGTTAATTTGCATTTTTAGGTTGCATTATGAGTTTGAGAGGGTTTTCCTTCATCTTTCTTGCGGACATTTAATCAACTGTGTTCATGTTTTGAACTTCATTTCCTTATCTTCTTTCGTGATCTCAATCAAAATTTTATATCTTAAACAGATGATTGATTTTGGGGCATTCTCTCTCTTAAGGCCAATTCTCTTTCTTCTCTCCATTTCTTTCCACCTCTTCCAAACTTCTATCTTCCATTCGCTTTCACCCCACTTATTTTCTTCTAATTAAACCTTGGGGCATAATCTTTCGTGCTTGATGATCTACCTTGGTTTTGTGATCCTTATATCTTTCATCTTATATCAAGAACCTTATCTTTAGTTTGATTTGATCAAATTTATCAATTTTTTGTTTCTCCTCTATCTCATTTCGATTTTGATCACGAGGGGGCAATCCTATCAAACTTCAATCCTTGATTCAGCTTTATCAATCCTATCAATTTCTCCACTTGGGGAAACCTTTCTTGAGATTCTTATCTTGGACATGTCAATTACCTATTTACAGGGCTGTTGACCTTGTCTTTTTCAAACAGCTTATTTTTGTCTTGATGTGTTCCCGTCCGTCGATCACACGTCTGGGTTGTTTTGTGATCCCAAATCGATCTCACACTTAACTGCATTATTTGACTATGTGTTCCCATAAAGATCACACATTAGTCAAAGAGGGGCAAATGTATGCACCCTAAAATGGTCGCCTAGACTATGAGCCCCCATTCTTCAATTTATCAAATGACGAAATCAATTTATCCATTTCCTAAATCAATGCCTTGCAATATTTTCAATTCAAATCAATTTCCTTGATCAAATCGTAATTAATTTAATTATTTCTATATTTCTTAAGGATTGATCATTTTATCCATAATCTTATTTAATTAAAGTAAAACATCCCTTTTAATTAAATAAAATAGGCTTATTTAATTAAAAGAAATCATCCCTTTTAATTAAATAAAATAATCTTATTTAATTAAAAGAAAACATGTTTTTAATTAAATAAAATAATCTTATTTAAGTAAAAGAAAACATCCCTTTTAATTAAATAAAATAATCTTATTTAATTAAAAGAAAATCCCTCTTTTATTTAAATAGATAAAATCCTCACCTAAATCTCTCTTTGTGATGAAAAAAGGAAATAAATCAAATAAAAATAAATAAAAATTCATTTTTTCTCTACACTTTGAATGCGCATATTTCTAAGTGGTGGGCTTTTTCCTCTTACTTACCTTTTTAGGGATTTATCCCACATTGCTCTTGAGGATGCATTCCTCTCCACACTTTCCTTTATAAAGAGCCCTCTCCTTCTCATTTTGGATCCAGTTTTTATGTTATTGTTATGCTGCAGGTTTGGAGAGCAATTTTGGAGGAGTATGAACACTTGAGCTTGAATATTGCAACTTCTCTTTTCTTGTCTTCTTCTCTCATGCATCTATGGCAATCCATTTAGATTACTCTTGCACTTTCATGTTAGATTAGATTCATATTTCATTTAATATAATAATCTTGCATGTGTATTTCCTTTCATAGATTAGATTTCTTTCATGCATTGTTATCATATAGAATAGCTTCCATTTTCATTTGCATGCATATTTGATAATCATGGAGACTAGCACTCTTGCTTTTCCTTTTTGAATCTCTCATTTTATGATGTACTTGCATGGGCACAAACTAGGTCTAAACTGAGGGCCTCCATTATAAACCCTTGCACTCCATGAATAGAGAGCTATGAGTCGCCATTTGAGACCTCATTCTTGAGCAATCTTGGATATAATGACTCATAGAAGTGTGTCAAAATTTTAGCACACAGTAGTATCTTACCATGGTTTTTGCAATGATGTAAATTGTAATCATTTATGTTTAAAAAAAAATATGAAAATATTTTAAGAAATTTGAAGTGCTTTTCTTTTTTATTTTGATTATAAGAATCATTAATAGATATGGCCTATGGGCATCGTTGAATTGTAAATTTTTAATGAAATTTTTGCTAATATAATATAAAAAAATTGCGTTGCACTTTTGTTTCATGTAATAATTAAATATTTCCAAACTTTATCATTTAATGGTAACTGGTTCAAATTTCATAGATAAGATATTCTCAAATGCATGAATTCTATGTGAATATAATTAATGATTATATTCATTAGTATGTATTAAATTATTAATATTTTAAAATTGTGACAATCGTTGGATTACAAGAGATGAACGGTTGAAGTTGTATTTCAGAAGTACTATGGGTTTCAAAGACCTTTTCTGAAAACTCGCTTTGAAAATGTGACACTTGTGATTAACATTTAATTTGTACACATTTTTAATTTAATATTTATTTAAATTGCTCTGGAAACGTGACACGTGAGATGTATAATATTCATTTAATTTGTTACATTTAACGAAAGGTTTTTAACTTTTCCTTTTTAAAAACCTATCGACTCGTAGGCTCGTAGAAGCAGAGCTAAAAAGAACTGTTAAACTGTTGCTGAAAATTTTGAGACTGTAATTTGTGAGAGCCTTAGCCATTCTAACTTCTATCTATCCAAATTTTAAAATATAATTTTGGGTAAGAAATATAGCCTGATGCATCCTGATTTCGTAATGTCAAAAAATTTGTTTAACTTGATTTTGAAATTTTAATTCTTGCATGTACAATTAGAGTTTTCTTAAATTGGGGTTTTCTTAATTAGTTAGTTATTATCTATGAATTTGTTAGTAAATATTTGTGATTCTATGTTTTTGCATTCTTCCGAATTACAATGGGGAAAGCAAAAACTCAAGGCCAAGGGAAAGCAGATGGGGAAACTTTAATAGACTGTAGAAAACTAGTAGAAATCCCTGGTTTCACTGATGAGTATCATGATGTTTATGAATCATGATCCTTCTATCGATGGTCAAAGGAGATTTATATCAATTAAACATACATTGTGCAGTAAGGCAACTGGGCCAAAGAGGTCTAAATTTATAAAATTTAATCCAGCGATAGGTGCAAAAATGAATAAAGTCTCTTCGTGGGATATAGGTTTGGGTTGCATGTTGTTACCCGAAGTTTTCCCTTTCCCAGAAATTGTCTTGATTTGTGCAAAAAATTATGATGAATAAAGAAAATCAATTGTGAATAAAAATAATCAGGAGTAAATTTATTCAATAACATAAGAAGAATTTCTCAGTTTGCTAGACCTAGGGTTTGACCAAGAAAACTCTAATGCCCATATTAACCTCGAATTGCTGGCAGACAAATATGAGGCAGTCGCACCAAATGCAAAAGATTCATTTATAAAGGGTCTAATAGCTGCAGAGGCAAAGACTTCATTGGGTGATAACCATAATACTCCTTATGATTTTAACATTTTTGTGTCATGGGTTCAGGATACTATATCCTCTCTAGCATTTTTCCTGGGATTGGAAAACAATAGGGAAGTGGGTGCCAGCATTTTTCAATTGATTTGGGATATCCATTATGTCAATGAACGAGTAAGATATAATTTTGTTGGACACATGGTTCAATCGATGCAAGAATAATTATCATTAATTAAAAGAGGCAATTATAAGACATTTAAGTTCACAACCTACTTGTTCTATCTTCTGCTAGCCAAGCATGCTACAATATTAATGAGCAATGACAATAAGCTTGAAATTTTGAGGGGGACAGGACCGACAGGTACTCCAATATATAACTAGACACCTCAGATAAGGATGTATGATAACAGAAGGAATTACAGTAATTTTGTAGACTTCTTTTTGGCACCATTGTACAAAAAAATAACAGGCACTCCAATGCCCATATTTTCTGCTTCATGTAGGGATTGCATCAAACTTGGAAGCATAATTAAATTGGTTGACTGGTACTTAATGGAAGAATGCACTGTGCTAAGGTTTTACGGATCAGAACTACAACCCCACAAAATTCCAATGCATGTGATAGACAGGGTGTTTGTAGTAGAATATGTACTACAACTAGAGAGCATAGATAGACTCTTTGGTGGCCACTCGAAGAAGAGCATATTCCCTTTCTTACCTTTCTCAATTGGAGGGTTAACATTTGAGAGAAAGGCATTCAAAGTGGAAAAAAAACATTTAGAGATTTTTCAATTTGATTTAGAGAGGTGTTGGAAGTATGATCCACTCAATGTCATTCAAACAATGCTTGTTGCCAATAAGAACTCTGCAAACTTATTTCAACATCAAATTAAACCATTCCTAGAGAACTTGAAAAACAAGGATAGCTGGGATGATGTTAAAAAAGAGATGGAGAAAGTTTTTGCTGAGGAAAAAATTTAAATTGAATAGTTGTCATCACAAATTATGACATTAATAAACCAGGGCATTGTACAGCCTAGAATATCCTACAATTTATACAAAAAATCTTTCTCATCCATCAAACAAAAAAATACCGAAGAAAATAGCAGAAGAATGTAATGATAGAAAATGGAATCCAATAAAAATGAATAATTTTTTGAGTATGAGAAAGGATCTCGGTGAACCAAAGACCAGTGCAGATCTAGATGAAATAGATGAGGATGTAGAGTTTAGAAAACTGTGGAATTTGTAGCATCCTACCATGGCATACGACAATGATCCAGACAGTGTGGATGACAATCCAACAATTGCATTTACACTGAGTCATAGTGGAGTTAGTGACTACCAGAAACAAGTACATAGAAAAGGGGCAATAATTTTGGAAAAATGGATTATAAAGGTGGTGGTTTGGGTCCCACAAGAGAAGGCGTCCGGATTCCAATTATCACAAAAAAAAACTGATCATAGTGCAAGTGTTGGGGTTGGATTTGGAGTGGACCCATTAGATTCATCAAGAACCACTATGCCCACAATAACATCCATTACCATGGGTGGGATTGGGGAGTCTACTTCAACTATTTCTAGTAGTTGTACTGGTTCCTATGGGACTGGGAAAATTATACAACAAGTTTCCTCTCAAAAGAGGCCAGTACAATCTACATAGAATCCCATAGAAGAATATAGTGTTAAGAAGCAAAAGGTTTCCACGACCACAACATTGAGACTTGATCCTAAAGAAATTTTTGCACTTTCAATTTCACCAAATTCCTCTAAAATTTTAAATCCTCAAACAGCATTAGTTAGATCAACAGGCATTGCAATCTCTAGTTCACCTTTCAAACATTCAAGTCCTTCTGCAACACCAGATTTTCATTTAAAAGATTTCTATAATAAATTTGCAGAAACAACAACCAAGAATAAGGAAATAAAGAAGACATTGTAGAATGGTACCCTTACTGCAGCTGTAGAGGAACAACCTACATCCAATAGGATTTTTCCAACATATGACCCAAACAGAGACATGATGGAGTTCATGGTTATTATTCCACCAAAAGAAGATGGAAACCCACCAGAGAGTCTGATAGATCCGTCTGAATTTCAAGTTAGCACTCCCCAAATGGATTTTTCCAAAGTTAAAAATGTGGACAAAATCAATGTTTCAAAGTCTACAAACCAAGTGGTCTATAGTGCACTGCTAAAGTTGGAAATAGAGAAAAGTAAGCTCGATAAAAATATAGAAAAGTTACACGCAGGCATTGCTAATGAAAAAGAAAAGAGGAAAGCTTCAGAGAATAGTTTGAAAGAATTATAGAAAAAGATTAAAAAATTGACCTCTACATCAGAAAATACAGAGCAGGAACATGCAGAAATAGTAGTGTAGGAGAAGGAGCAGGTAGAGCTAAAGGCACTGAGGGGAAAAATGGCAGAAATTAGTAAAAAACTAGAGGAAGAAAGAGTCACTTCATAAAAGTTATTTAAAACCGTAGAGAGTAATGTTGCCTGCAATCGGGAATCACAAAAGAAATTGGACTCTCATGCAGATAAAGCCAATCATTGGGAACACAAAGTAGTGGAAGAGATAAATAGTTGTGAAAAAATGGTAGAAGAACTAAATAAAGCCAATAATACAATTCAAACTTTAACAAATACTAGTAATAATTTAGTGAATATTACTAAAGAACACATTTGGGTCCAAATAATGGGGATGTCTCTTAGCTTGTGTGAGTGGTTTGAAATGTTTCAAAGTATGAGAGTATGTTATTTGAAGCTCCATAAGAACATTGAACAGAACATGGATGTTTTCAAGGAAGAAAAGAAAGCAAAAGATATTATGCAACAACTCTACAGTAAGAGTGATAGTTATCTATCAAACAAGGGAATTAGCACTCGCCTTGATACCTTAGTAAAGGTATCAAGTATCATTCAAAAATGTGAGAAGCTACAGGAAGCACAAGAATTGGATGACAAAGCTAAGAAGAAGATCACAAAGATGGAACAAAGGAAAGTGAAATTGGAAAGTCTTGGTTTGCCTAAGGGATTTGACACAAATAAGTTCATTGGAAGAGAAACTTACAAAAAAATCTTGCAGGAAAAAATAAATATTGATTTACGCTTTCTTCCTACAGACATATCTCCTAATACATTCATGGATTTCAGTAAACCAGTGAGAACTTTGAATGGATTTTTAGAAGCAATAGTGTTGTCAAGTCACACTTCCAAATATGAATTGCTAATGAAGTTGCAAGAGTGTGACTATACTATGAACCAAATTGTTCTGCCATCAGAGGATGTTTGGACTGGCCTACAAAGATTGCTCTGAATTTTGGACTACTGTAAATTGTAATGTATTGCAAATAAATACAAAACAATTTGTGATATATCTAATTTTCATGTTTTCCAATTTAATGTATGTTGAGTTACTCTATTTTATCCAGTTATTCTTAGTTGATTTACTCTGTTATATGCTATTGGAATAAAAAATTTCATTCAATAATTTTAATTTTCAAATTCAAATATGAATGACCATTGATGATACGATACAAACTATAGTAATGATAGTCTTTGCTCTCAAATTTTAATGATGAAATATAATACATTCTTGCTTTTCTAAAATGAACATTGAATGATAGGATATATTAGTTAATAAGTTCAAAAAATACCTATTGATTGCTACTACTAATTTAGCAGAAATTTCCTAAATTTGCCAATTCATGTCTGTGTCATCATCATCATCTAATTCTAGTATTCAAGTTCCTTCATTGTCCTCTTCATTTTCATTTTTGTCTTCTTCACTCTAACTTCTACTTCTATGAATCCCACTCCCATTGCTACCTGTAGTTGTGCCACTCAAATTCAGAGATTGGTTAATGGTTTTGCCTAACCCTCTTCTTTTGCATCTTTTCTTCCAGATTTCTATTGCTTTTTGATAAGGAAAGGTATTAACATCATATCTAGATGTGTAGACCCTCAAGCATGTTTCCTAATTCTTCTCTAGTTTGTTTCTTAGCTTTGATTTTAGGAAGCCCAAGGCACTAAAAACTCTCTCATCCTCCACCGAACCCAATATCATGGTTTGACATAGATCAGCAAGCTTGAAGAACTCTGAAATTTCATCATCCAACATTGTGTTATGTTATAGTTCTGTCTAAAGCCTTGTTGTCGAGCCCTCTTCATGAGGGTTATGCATTAATTGATATTGATGCTTCATAGTCTTTGCAAAAGTATCTGATTGTTGTCTAAGAAGACCTTCATCTAAAATTCCATTGATAATCACTCCATTGAATTCTACATATTTGATAAATTCCTTTATCAAAGTTAACAACCTATTATGATAATCTTCTGTAGATTTCAAGCACCAATATTAAGGAAACACAATTGCCATGTATTCAAGTAGTTGTTCATATGGGAATCAGGATCTTATTTTAGAGGAAACTTTATAGGCTATGTCCCTTGCATTAGCTGCTATAGACTTGACAATCTTGGTAAACTCTTCCCTTGTAACTCTTGTAGCTCACTTCTTTGGGGAATTGTAGTACATTGGTATCAAAAATCCCCTTACACAAACACATAAATCTCCATTTTCAATGATCTTTAAATAATTATCAGGATTTTCCAAATCTGTTAGTTTCCTCCAGTGATGAAATTTTTCATTGGATAAATTTGGGTCATTTCGATAAAGATTATCGAGGGCTTGGCATGACATTTTACGCAAATGAGCATATTCTGCAATATACATGGCTCTTTTTTGGGCTTTTTCATAATGAACATCATTTCTTCTAGCATGGGAAGAAGAGATGCTAAATTCAAAAGTGTCTCTATATTGCGTAACCTCCAAAGCAGGTTGTCACATCTCTAATTTTCTGCATTGTCGTGATTTTTGTACATAAGTCCAATCAAAGATTGATATTCAAAAAAAACTCAATGTGTTGGTCCATCCAAAGAGATCCATCTGGTATCAACATCTTTTAGAATCTTGTTTCCATTGGTAATTCCATCAGCAAAGTGCTGATATTCCCTATAACATTTGGGACTTTGACAAAAATATGAGTACAACTCTCTTACTAAATCTTCAACCTTGTTTACTAAAGGAAACTTCTTCACAGCTCTAAAAGAAAGATTCATCCTCTGGGCCATACAATGAATGACAACAACATATAGTGAATAAGAAGCCTGCATCTTTGTGCAAAGACCATTCCTTTGGCCTTGCATTACTGAAGCTCCATCCGCTCCAACACACATCAACTTCTTCGCTATTGTCAATTCATCCATAGCTCCATATTCAATTAAATGGCTCTTTACTAATTGAAATAAAGTTTCTGATGTCGTATTGTCCCTCAATTTTGCAACAGTTAGTAGATGTGGTTGGTGAACATTATTCTATATAGTATAAACATGCATGCATACCCATGATGTATTATCTATTATTGTAACTTCATCTGAGGACAATGCAATAAAGGTTGACTCTTTTATTTTTCTCTGTATATCCTCTATTTCAACCTGGGCAATACAACTTGCCCATTCCCATCCACTATTTATTGACCAATGAGTGATAGGATAGTTAGGAACTTTTAGAAACTGTAACAAACCACTCATTTCTGGATAGTTTATCATTGGACGCCCTCTGCTCAAAATATGGAAAACATTACTTAATTGAACAACTTTTCTGCGTTCTACTACTTCACTTGCTTTTGCAAAAATAGCATTAATAGAACCTTGAACTTCACCAGGCTTTGTCTTAAACTTATGAAACAAATAATATTCCTCAACATTCCTTTGATGTTGACATTGCTCCTTTGTTTTATATCTTACCACTTTTATTTCCTTTCCATCTACAGTTGAGGTTTCGTAAACCTTACCAACATGTTTCTCTATGGTGTCTAGTTTAAGCTGCAACCGCTTTTCCTTTTTATACTTCCAACTACAAATCATACATCTGCATTCTACTAGAGGCTCACCTACAATTGGATTGTCCACAGGTTCAATGAATGGATACTTTTCCGCCCAATCAAATTTAAATCTCCTAGACATCTCCAATTGACGATCAGTTTTTTCTTTTGATTTTCCTCTCCCTTTAGTGTTATTGTTAATTGAACCATCATCATCACCGAAGTCAATCGATTCATCCCGTTACTGGTTATTTACTTGAAATTCATCTTCAAGGTCATCTTCATTAGAGATATCAGGTTCCACAACTTCTTCACCAAATTTATTAGGTTCCCTATTTTGTTGAATAGACTCATGTGTAAGTTGATAACCTTGAAGTTGTATAGGTTCCTCTGATGATGTACCTTCCTCACTTTGACCAACACCATTGTGTTTTCCCCCACCAAAGTATAAAGATATTTTTCTGCATTTCGTTGGCCTCTCTTGGACATCTCCACCTTCAATAGTCCTCTTTCTATTTAAATTTGACTATGACATCTCCAAAAAATTCACCCTGCAATAAAATTTTACTTCAATAAGATACTAAGGACTCGTAGGCTTTCTAGTTCGCTACCGATCGCAATTGTGAGCTCACAATCAACTGAATTTTTGTACTACTAAATCTCTTGAAACTATCCTTATATACAAATGCTTATTTTTAATTTTGGTGAAGGGGTCGACAATTGCATATGATAACAACTAATATTTGGCAAACCCAGTGTAATTTCAAGTAATTGACTAGGCGAATAGGGCGGGAATTTGGGACACGGTAAATTACGATGCATGCCAAATTGGGTCCTAGTGCAAATAAAAAATTCACTTGGGACAATGGGCCTTTGGTGAATGGTGATCCTTGATAAATACCCCCTTCCTAAATCCATGGTGAATAATAGTAAATATACAATAGATAAATGGGAGAACAACTTGATTACCGTAGTGAAATTATGTGCAAATAGTGGCGAACAACCCGACCACTATACGTGTCTTTCATAAAATCTGGGAGAATCGGTCAATCAGTATAGTACGCATTTTTTTCCAAATTCTGTACACCTGACGGGACATATTCACCAATTGGCGAATAATCGCCACTAAAAAATCTCTACATTCACCTTCCTTGGCTTGTCAATGATGGTTATGTCAAATTCTTGCAAAAGAAGAAGCCATCTTGCTAACTTGCATGTGATGGCAGGTTTGTTCATGAGATATTTAATTGATGCCTGGTTAGTATGAACAAATATGGAATAGCCTATTACATAATGGTAGCATTTGTTCTGAGCATAAACTACTACTAGTAATTCTTTTTCAGTCACTGTATAGTTTAACTATGGTCCATCTAAGCTCTTACTGATATAGTAAATTGCATTTTCAAGGTTCCTAGACTTTTGTCCTAGGACATCACCTATTGTATGTATGTGGAATGGTAAAGACCAGTCAAGGTCCCTAAGTACTAGTGTAGTTGTCAAAAGTGACTTGAGTTGCAGGAAGGATTCATTAAAGTCTTTTATCCATGCAAACTCAGCCTCTTTTGTAAGCAAAGTATATAGAGGACTAGCTATTTGACTAAAATTTTGAATAAAGTACCTGTAATAGCCAGCATTTCCTAAGAAAGATCTAACATATTTTTCCTTTGTAGGTGTAGGCAATGTGCGAATTACCTCTATTTTGGCAGGGTCTACCTGGATTCCAGTCTTTGAGATGAAATGTCCCAGCACTACTCCTTCCTGCATCATCATAAATCATTTCTCATTGTTGAGAGATTGGTTGTGTTCATGACATCTGATCAGGAATTTTTCCAAGTTCTTCAGGGCTTCCTCAAATGTGACACCAAATGTATTGAAGTCATCCATATATATTTCCATGCAATCATCTGATATGTCAACAAAAATGCTTACTAAAGCTCTCTGGAAAGTAGCTGGTACATTACATAAGCCAAATGGTAATATAGAATAAGAATATGTCCCCCAAGGGCATGTGTGTTGGAATTATAATATATTTGTCATCAGTGAAAACACTTAGTGAAAACACTTATTCGATTCTGAATGATTACCGAGCTCATCACTCAGTCCACAGCCTATACCGAGCATTCAACGGTTAAACAGTTCATACCGAGCAGAACAGTGGTCACCGAGCATATGAACAGTTCAACAGTGTTTACCAAGAAGAGCAACATTTATCGAGCAGACGGTAGTCACCGAGCTTCATCATATCTACCGAGTCATCAGTTGAAGACAACTGAGAAGTCAGTTATCACCGAGTCACCAGCGGTTATCGAGTGACACTATATCTACCGAGTCACCACAGCTACCGTGTTCAAAGCTACACTTCGGGACTAGTATGGACCGAGCTTCTACTCTTACTGAGAGCATGACGATGCCGAGTATTGTAGTGGATGCCGAGTATCAGAAGATCACCGAGCCAGCTTGAGGAACCCGAGCTTCTA
>MU226169.1:2219079-2263338 GCA_018584345.1 Thuja plicata
TACATTTTCATGCTTGCAGTAGATTAGATGAATGAATGGTTAAAGAATATAAAAGTGCAGAAATGTTTTAAAGTTTTAAGTGTTACTGATTCACCCCTCCCCTCTCAGTAACTTGGTTAGTCCTGAATATTTCCAACAATGTGAATATGGTCTTCTCCTAATCCTCTAGAGCAATGTTGATCTGGTTGTAACTGATGTATCCATCCAAAAAGGAGAAGTACTTCTTACCAGCACAAGTGTCTAGAACTTGAGCAATAAACGGCAGGGGGAAATGGTCTTTCTTTGTGGAAGTTTTCAATTCCATGTAATCCACACATATTCTCCATTTATCTCCCTTCTTAGGTACTATGACCAAAGGTGAGACCCACTTGCTATCAAAGATTGGATATATGAAACCAGCATCTAGCAAATTTTGCAATTCAGTTTTGACTATTTCTCTCAAAGCTAGGTTTATTCTTCTCTGAGGTTGGCGGAGTGATAAACTTCCTTCATTGATGTAGATCCTATGTGTGCAGAGCTTGGGGTTCAGTCCTTCCATGTCTCCATAATCCCAAGCATAGGATTTTTCATGCTTACGCAGGAGATTGATTAACAATGTCAATTGTGGTGGTGGAAGCTTGTTGTTAACATGGAGATTGTGACCAGGGGAAAGTTCCACAGTGGTTGTTAGCTCTATCATTGACACTTAAGGTATTGGGCTTGTAGCTACTTCACATGGTAGTAATTGATTGATTATATTAGGGCTTGCTGGGAAGACACAGTCCTCATAGGTACATAGTTGTAAAACAAAGCTTTCAGAAATGTCTTTAGCTACTACACACTCATTGGTAAGAATACTTTGTATCACATCATCTTCTTCTTGCATTTTCATAAAAGATTGTTTGTGTAGCATCATGAGCTGAGCAACAGAATTTACTTCTTCCTCATCTCCCAAATCTGGCCAGATAGGATCTCTCAAATCTAGCTAGGGTTGGGCAGGAGGATATAGTGCTAGCTTCTTTATTGCTTGGCCATTTGAAATTGTCATGTTTCCTGATCTACAACTAATTTTGGCATCAGTGGTGGCTAACCAAGGTCTCCCTAGGATGAATGGATAGCCAACAAAGTTTACTTTAGGTGATAATATGAAAAAATTAGCAAGGTATTCCCATGAATCCAAGGTGACTACTATATCCTCAATGATACCATCTGGGGTGACAGTTAAACTATCAGCAAGTTGTAACATTGTTGGAGTGGTTCTCAATCCCTCCATACTCAACCTATGCATTATATCTTTGGTCATTACATTTATGGATGCTCCCAAATCAACTAAAGCATTTTTCACAGACTATCCATTGATTATCAAATCAACAACTAGGATTCTAGGGTTAGTATACTTTGGTATAACTACCTTTCCCAACATGATATCTGCAATTTTTCCTACAACATGGACTGTTTGAGGGTCCTTTTTCTTTCGCCCATGCTTTTTAAGGCATGCTTCCTTAATGGATTTTCCATAAAGAGGAACATCTTTGATAGCTTGGAACAGAGGAGTCTGGATGTGAATATTTTTCAACTACTCAAGGATATCAAATGGTATTTCTTCTTGGGATATAGGTTTTTCCATGCTAAGCCTATGTGGAAACGGATGATTAACTAAGGTGTGAACATCAATTTTTCTAGATATATCAGTTGGTTGGACCGTATTTTGCAACGTAGCTTCTAGTAATGGTGTTGATGTCGCATGAATTTTTGCAACTTCCATAGTAATATGATGTTCAGGTGCAGGCAAAGTGGTACCGGATCTCAAATGGATATCAGATATATCTAATGCATAGGTAGGGTATTGTTAAGTATAAGTAGTATACATTGGTTATTGTTATTGTTGCTTGTTGTTAGGATTAGGTTGCGACTGATAAAGTAATTGGGTTAGCTTTGGATTAGGACTTGTGGTTGCAGGAGGCAGAATTATTGCAGGTGGAGGCACTGGAGGTGGTAATTGTGGATGACTAGGATTTTTGTTTGGCCACTATGGAGGCCCCCTCCATTGGTTATTTTTCTGCCAATTCCCTTGTGGTGGTTGCCACTGATTCTGAGGCTGAGGGCACTGATTATTTTGTTGGTTAAGCCACTGGTTACTCTGTTGGTTAGGCCACTGGTTATTCTGTTGGTTAGGCCACTGGTTATTCCAAGCAGGTTGGGAGTACTAAGAAGGATTCTGGTAATTTTGGTTTTGCCGTCGATTATTATAAGGATTGGAAAATTGTAAAGGATCTTGAGGCATACCTTGTCTTGAAGCTCATGGCTATTGTTGAGAAACAAAGAACACTTTCTCGCCAACTCCTTCTATCTTCATGTACTCAGTAGGAAAATGTTGATTCTCCAGGTTCACCACCAGCTTGCATCTACAGTCTTTCTTTTGTTTACAACAGTGTAGACAATACTCAGCAAACTAAAATTTAGCATCTGCATGCTTTTTCTTGGCAGTCATGGTGTCCAGATGTGTAGCAAACATCATTAATGATGTCTTTCTTGAAATCTGCTAGCAGGTTATATATCTCCATCTTGGAAATTCTAGAATTGATCCCTTTAGTGGTTGTAGACCAAAATCCTCTGCCCTTCTCTACAGTTGATCATGAATAGTTGAGACAGATTTTCTTGAGGTCATCCCAGGAAGATTGGGATATGTCTCCTCTAGCCATGAGGTCCAGTGCTTCCAAGCAGCTATCATTTACCCCTCTTAAGGAGACTAGTTTCTGTGAATCCTTCACCAACACATGTTGGGGATTCTTTTGCATGGTGTACAAGAAACATGAAACATAGTCCTCCAAAGTTTCATCCTCCTTTTGTGACATTCAAAAAATGTCATCTCCTCTTGGGTCACCCCCCTTGCAATACTCTTTGTATTTCTGCAGAAACAGAGTCTGCATCTCATCCTAGGTAGCTATTGCATTAACTCCTAAGCCCATGAACCATTGTAAGGCAGACTCCTTTAGCATTGTTGGAAACAACATGAGTTTGTGGGCATCAGTTTTATAGTCAAAGCTACGATAGAGAATATCAAACTCAAACAAAAAGGTGTCATGATCTTCAGTTACTAGGCCATAGAACTTTGGAAGTGCAGCAGTGGGTATGTTTTTGAGATTAGCATTGTTTATAAGGCTTGGAAGAGGGAATGAAAAGGTAGGTTGTACCATTACTAGAGGTATTTGTAAATGGATTTGCTACTGGAAAGGAGCGTTAGCTATAGGATTGTTAACAACGGGTGCATTTGGGCCAGAATTATCAAGAAAGCTGGCCAAAATTTTAGCAAAAGGTCACAGGCCAACTATATCAAAAGGCTCTTCTTGAGAGGAAGATGCTGCAAGATATTCAAGACTTGCATCAACAAAAGATAACTCAACTTCTTCAACTTCTTTGTTCAGATTTGTAGACTCTCCTAGAAGAAATCTGCCATATTCATCTCATCTTCTTCCTCTTTGATGCATGCAACTGAATTCTTCACACTTGTGAAGAAAATTTAGGAACCGCTATCTAAAAAGAAGGAAACTATCTAGAAATGAAAAATGACTCAATAAGGTTCTCAGCTTGACACCATCCCCAGCAGCAGTGCCAAAAATTAACTGCCTCACAATAGGTGCTAGTAATCATTCCAAAGCCTCTCCTAGGAATAGTATATTCAAACTAAGGATTACTTTCCCCACCATGAGGTGCATTTAAATTGTCAACCCAGGGATTTATACTTGAAATGGGATAGCATGATATGTACACTAAGTCTCTCAAAGAGTCATACTACTTATGTTGTAGGAAGATAAAATGCATGAAAGAAATCTACACTATTACTATAGGAAAGTAAACACACTTAACTCCCTAATGAAATTAATGCTAAAAATTGTAAACTCAACTTAGACCTATTCTTTCAACCTAGAGCATCCACTATAACTATCCTTGCAGGTGCTACAAGAACATTCACAAAGTATAATATTGCAGGAAGAAATAGTAAACTCTTATTTGAGATGTTGGGAATACTGAAAGTAAATCTACTCTACTCTAATATAATCCACCTCCCAAGTGGGCCCCCTTGGTTGGCTTCTACTAACTACTAACACAGAAAATAAACCAAAATCACTTCATTATATTTAAGAAACTGATTACATAGGAACAATACATAAAAATGGAAAAGTAACTTGTTGTGAAAGATGCAACAATGTATTCCCAAAAACTCCAAACTTACAAACTAACAGTCAAATCCCTATAAATAGAGGATTGACACTTATTCAAAATAAAAGGATAAGTTCTGACTGAAATCATGCTAGCGAAGAAAAAGGGAATGTAACAGCCCACGACATATGCAATAAAGTCTAGGTGACCGATTCAACAAGATAATGAGTGCAGAGGAAATATAGCAGAGCTACATTCTTGTATTCTCTGGAATGGTGGCTCCTCTAATGCAGTATCCATGTATTTTAGTGCCATGATGATTTTCCTCGTCGCAAAACATATTAGCAAAACATGACATAACTATCTACCCATAGGTTTGACGATTTTAACTGTACTTTAACACAAGTTAAACTGGTTATAAGTCCACAAATGTCCTTGTAATACTTTAAAACATAGTATTAAGATCAATATAAAATAGAGACAATAAATTGTCTCATCACTTACAACCCTCAACTTTCTAGCCATTTCCAATGATCTTGGGAATCTTTTTATAAAGGAGGATTGCAACAAGCTACGGATCAATCAAATAAAGGAAAAAGTATATGACTCATACAAAAAGACAAACATACAAGAGAAGTAATAACTACTTTGTTAAAAGATTATTCTAATTATTTTGTCATCTGACCGCATGACCCTTGAAACTGCTTCAAACTTTTTCTAAGCCATCCATATGGATTTTGTTGCATTGGTCTCCTAATGCAAAGATCTTTTGTATCCGCTTTTCCTTTTCAAAATGTTGGGGGGAACTTCCATCTGTTGAAAATCACAAAATATCCCTTTCCTCTTAGTCACTTGCACTATATCTATCCTTCAAGGATGTGAACACCTTATCATTTGGCCAAGGGAAGTTAATTAATTAATCTTTCTTGCTTCTCATTTCATCCCATTATGTCTTTATTCGTTCAACTTCCTTTTTCCAAAACCCAAAGAATGATCTGGCCTTTTCAATGATCTCCACAGTCTATACAAATAAAAATGTGCTTTCCAAGTTATAGTTCTGATTGACAATTCTTCACCCATCTCCCTCATCCACCTAGATTATCTTTTCAGTTGGCCACCTTTTATAAATAGGCTGGGAAATATCTCAAAATGGGCCTTTAAGTACTCTTTCCTTAAAGTATTAGCACTTTTCTAAATGATACTTCTTTTTAATGTCCATATCTATCAAATCCTTGAGGCAATTATAGGTGGTCGTCAGTACAATATCAACATTTTCTTCCTTTTTGGCTAAAGAATGAAATGATTTTAATTTAACATTTCTTCCTTTCCAAATTTTCATAATTTGTTCCAATCCTTGTCTTCTTCCAAATAATTTAAAATAATCATGATATTCTTCCCATTGATGTAAATAGAAGTAGGATCTACATTATCAGCAAAGTGCATAATTGTACTTCTCACTTTATCCTCATATATAAGTGTCATAAGTAGAAATAAAGTTGAAGGTCTATAGAATATTATTAAAGTGATATATATCTTATTGTAATTTGTATACAGAATTTTGATTTCTTACACTTAATACAAGCATCCTGAGTTCATTCTCTCCTTTGGTGTTTATCTTGTGAGTTATGGATTTTCTAATTCATTAGCACAGAGCTTATTTGTGTATGTGTTGGTATCTTTGAGTTCTGATTTAGAATCAGATTAAATAATGCTCTGAGTAGAACATACGTTCATATTGGTAAATACCAGGATCTTATAAGAAGTATGGGTTTAAGATAATTGTGTTTATGGCTTAGAATATTTGACATCAGCTAATTTCTATATTTCTATATTTGCTTAAAGGATATTTCCCAATGGATAAGATACTAGCCTGAGATAAATGTCTTCTACTTTGATACATGTTTGGTTGGGTTTGACTATATTCTTCAATTATAAAGATAACTTTGAAATCCTTTAATGTTTCATTGCTATTTTGTTGTATGTTCTTCATGATAACTGAGAACTAGTGAGTGAGTGGTTTTCATTCAGTGTTGTCATTATCATTTTTTGTTGTTCTAAATCCAGAATAAGTTTGCAAATTGTTATATATTGAGCTAGATTAGGTGTACCCACCTTGGTCTTGCAGAACCAAAAGTGTAGAGGGCAGTCTTGTCCCTATAGTTGATCCAATTACTTCAGAGTTCTCGTACTTGAAATTAACCACTCTTTAAGATCATTCTCTGAGTATATTGGTAGATTTTTAAGCATAAAATAATTTCAAACACCAACAGGTTCATTGTGTACATGTAATTCTATAGATTTTGTACATCCAATTTTCAATTAATTAACAGTTTCTCCTAGCACTTGAGTTATTTAATGGTGCCTAGTCAAAAGAACTTTAAGGCAAGGATGGTCTCATTCATAGGAATATTAAATCATATCATGATAATTTATTTTTTGTGTTTGAATTCAACATTATTTTATTCATAATATTGTCAAAGTTTTTCTTTTTAAAAATTTAGAAAAACCAAAAGAATGAAACACAAAATGTCAAACAAATGAACATTTTCAAAATAAAACCAATGAATTATTAAAAGGGTTGGGAAAGCCTCTTAAATGAGTTTCAAAATAAAGAAAACAAATGCATAGCATTAAAATGCTAATGTTCACAATCCACTTATTTATTTCGTATTTCACTCTATTATTTGGTTTATTTCTGTTATCTTTAATGTGCTAGGGTTTAAAATGGATGTAGCAGACTTTGAATCTTATCTATGATCTCAAATAATTTGATTTGACTTATATATTCCCAACAAGAACCTTGAGTTATGGCTTGGAAAATTGTGCACCTAAAATCTACGATTTTATCATATTAATTAATTTTTTACTAGCTCTTTGTTTGTAGATCAGTGAAGCAACAGATCAGGTTCTATTGAGGATTGATCCTATTTCCCTTATCAAATATTCTTCCTCATAAAAGTGGGACTCAAGCTGCATAAAAGTTCTTGTTATTATAAATGATGCAATAAAAAACTATAACCATTCATCATTTAAATATTTCTTGCTTCACGGTGTCTTCTCTTATAAATCTATTTTTTCAATACTAGTTTAGCCGATAGGCTATTCCCTTGGGGCGTACCCTTACCAGAAAATTTTCACTTAGGATGGATCGACCTGTTTAGATATCGGATAAATTCTATCACTTTTTTTTTCCTCCGTCGGGAAGATGGACACAGAGCAGTTTGCAGAGGTAAATACACCGCCTAGGATCTAGTCACCAAGTTGTTTGCCTCCGATGCGTGTCTTCTTATCGTGGATTGTCGATACATCTTGGTTTAATAGATAAGCCTTAGAATTTACCGCCATTAGAGAAAGAGGATGGGTGTAATCAACACCTAACAGTATCACTGCCATTTGAAAGACCCAATCTTAGCAGTAGTGTTTGAAAATCTAAGATTTGTGTGCACTTTAGTATCGTCTGTTTGTAAGGAATGTGAAATTGGTGGTATTTTTTATTGGTGCTTTCAGGACTTCAAGTTTGTATCCCAATCTGTAGTGGTGGCAACATATTTTACAACTCATGAATGGTTGAAATAAATTTCTTGGTTCATTTGGCATTTCATTTGGAAAACTTTTCTATTACATTGAAAGAGGTTGATTGTTGCTCGATTTCTATAGATTTTCTCTCTTTAATTTATGATTTCATCATAGATGAAAGTTTAAACCAAAAACTTCTAGAATGTGGCAAAAAAGGTTCATAAATTTTGTTATTTTTTATGTTAACTTGTGAGTTCCCAACATGCATGACCATCAGACTTATATTACTATTGTAATATAATGCTCTGTAATATAAAATTATTTAGTCCGAGTCTGAGCCAAGTTACTACGTAATAGATTAAAAAAATAGATTCAAATTTTTTTGTAAGCTCCTTCCCCATGTTCACAGAGAGAAGCAGTTAATTTATTTTCTTGAGATGATTAAAAACATTTGTATATATTATACATATTGTTAAAAAAAGGAAATAATAAACTATAAAATTTATGTGTAAAACCTGCAAGAGTACATAAAGTTGGCCATAACACTTTTAGATTCATAAAAAAATGAAACCAAAAATAAAACAGATCTTTGTGTAAAGAAGACAAGAACATACAGTCCATCAATCACCTACCACGAAAGGAAAAAATGAGCATTTGGTCACACTAGAATTAAAGAAAAGTCAATACCTATATGCCCCTCGTAGAGAATGTTGTAATTGTTGGCAATGTCCACCTGTAATTCATGCAGATATATGTTTCAGAAATTGGTATAAATATTAAATCTCAAACTTCATCTAAATAATAAATTAATTATATATTTGTTCCTCCAAAAGAACTATAACCCTGATCTTGAAACATTCCAAGTCATAATGAAATCCTACCACTAAAATCAAATAAACCCTAGGAAACCTCCTATCATAGAGTACATGGGAAAAAACCCACCCATCACAGTTCTTAAGAAAGTATCTCAAATTACACATTTTCCAGCATCCTCCCTGCCTATGCCAAAATAGGATTTCTTGAACAGGGTATGGATATACATCAAAGCATAATGAAAAGGGGACATTTGTCAGATATTATTGTTGGAAATGTAGGATGTAATTTGATGGATTACAATGTGTAAGGTAAGAAAATGTAAGATCCAAGGTGTAGGATGAGAAATGAGGGTGTGTGTTTGAAAGTGGATCATTTAATATAAAAGACCTTACATTTAAATATGTTATGGGGGTAAATAAGATGTGATCCTCCTATCCTTAGATATGCAAATGAAAGATCCAAATTTATTAACCCAAAAGGAAGGATCAATGCATAAAAGAATCCATCATTCGGAAATAAGAATAAAAAGGAAGATCTTAAGTACCCGTTTATTTATTTGAATGTGAAATATATCTAGATAGATTGGTAACCTTAATTGAATTGAATAGGAGAAATGCACTAACCTTGAAATATTATAGATTTGAATAATGCTATTTTCTGAACCTTGTGTTGAGTTTCTGGAAAATCTGAGAGTAGATTCGAAATAGAAACCCAGAGACGAACAAAACCCAGAAATATTATTCTATTCTGAGATAGTTCTGATTCATACCCTCAATTCAATGTCACCATTGGCCAGAATTTACAATTGTGCCCTATGGCAGAATCAACCTAAAATGTCTTAGACTGAAACTCTATTTTCAGATCCCGGAAGTTTGCCAAAAAGGGTATCCCAATCTTCGTCCCACTCTGTTGTTCTGAACCTGTACCTGCAAGAAAAATGGTTTGTTTGTTGGGGGGAGGGGTTTGCCTTGCTCAAACCCTAATTTTGGAATTAACCTCAAATATATAATTGAAATTGTAGAAATAAACAAAGTAAATGAAACAATTCACCTTGCTCATGTAAAAGGTCCTTGTGGAGGATTTGAATCCTTTAATCCACAAGTATGGTTGCACCAAATGGATGTAAAATGTAGAATGTAGAATGTAGGGTGTCTAAAATCAATTTCTTGTAGATATTCAACACCAATATTGAATGGGTTCTTGAATTGGAAGAGGCTTGGAGTAATATGGATGGAGAAATCTTCAACAAGAGGGCTCCATGGAGCTTGAATCCTTCAATGGCCACCAATGGATCTCCTTGATGAAAATGAGTGGTTGAGAAGTGCTAGAGAAATGAATGAATGCTTCAATGGCTACTTGGATTGCTTCAAATCTTGCTTCTTCACCTTTGGAATTCACTCTTCAAGTCTTGAGCTCTTGCAATTATCAAGTCTTACATTGTTCTTGTTTATGGTTAGAGAGTCTTTTTTGTGCTTAGAGAAAATGAGAGGAGAAAACTTCCTTTTATATGAAATTAGGGCACAATATTCTAGAGAGGTAGACATAGGAGAATTAAAATCTAATTTGAGCCATGCCCCTAGAATAGGACCTATGTTAAATATAATTTAGGATTTGTTGTCTCGAAGTCCAAAACAGCTGACCCGGAAGTGGGAATTAACTTTTTCCAAGGACCGACATCTGCAAACCCTGAGATTCTAAAATTTGAACCCCGGGCTTGGAAAAGGTTGATTGTGACCTAGGTCAAGGTCGAGGTTGACCTTGAACCAAAAATGTCAACCTTGACCCTGAGGTCAAAATCCTAGTTTCTCAGTCTGGGGTACCAGAAATAGGTTGGAAAAAGTGGAAATGGGGCCAAACAGGGAGATAAAGCCAGATCAAAGTCAGGAACCCATTCAAGGTGCTTGACATGACCCCAAACCACTTACTTGAAAGGTTAAACTATTCTACCATGGAAGTGTTTCCATTTTCCGACTATACATTTAGCCCCCACTTTATCAAGAGTATGGACTCAATACAAACTCTTGGTAAAGGAGATCATAAAGAATAGATAATCTTATTGGAATCAAAAGGGAAAAAGAAATCCTCAAGCCCCCAAGGGACTTAAGTCTTTATCAACCTTAATATCATGATAAGAGAGACATCACCTAATTAAGGAGAAAGAGAGAGAGGGTATGGTTACCTTTTCCAATGAGAACTTATGTCCCATTGTGAACCACACAATGAAAAAGTGTGACTAGAAAGATGGAATTGAGCTGCCTAGTGAATGTGGCTACTCGCTAGTCAAACCATCAGGGAGATCCATTCTTAAGGACACCTTCTAACCTTAAGGGATCAAAACATTGTAATTTGAAACTTGAGGGATCAAGAGATCTGTGTAAATTTAAACAAGAGGGATCAAGAGATCCTAAAAGTAAAATATCCATGCTTCAAGGATTAGTCTTTAATCCATAAAGGGAAAAGGTTTTAAGTTTTGAAAATATTTTGAATGTGCGTGTGTGTAAAAAGTGAGTAGAGTGTATGCCCCCATGTTAAATTCATTGCTAACACTCTAACAAGAGCAATGGATTTGATGGAAACATAAAAAACTCTAGTGATTATGTTTCCACTATGAGATGCCCCCAAACAAAGACAAATCAAGGGAAATATCACATAAACATACAAAGAACATGGAAGGGCTCTCCCTACTGTGGGGTCAGTATGATCATAAGATAACATGTACATATAGATATGATATTATTGCAAATGAATTGACATCATTCCCCAAAGAAAGTAGAACTACAATCACAATTGAGGAAAGAAAACTTAAGAGTTACGAAGAAGAGTCTTTTCGGACCACAACATGGAGACCAAAAACAATCAGTGCTACCATGTCATAGATCCAAGAGGACTACACTAGGAAAAAATTTATGAACAATAGCACAAGTACAACATAACATTTAAACTACATATAGAAGAATAGAGATACATATTGAGGAGTTATACAACAGGTTTGATTCCTTTATCACCTTGCACCAACAAAGTAACAAGGGTCGTATAAAAGATTCTAACAAACATTTAGCAAACATATTATGGGAGAAAAACAGTACAACATGCAAACACAAAAAATGGCTGCCATGAAGGATAAGCCAATCAGGTGCATCGCCTACTCTCCCCATCTTGATTTATTTCATTTAGGGAAGGTGGGAAACTCGCAAGAGGGACTATATCCAATACAGTAGGAATAATAGCCAGTTCCAAACAAGGATCCTCTTGAGAATCACATTGCTCGATACTAGGTGTAATTGTTAATTGAGCTGAAAGCATATGAGGTAAGTCAATATCAAGATCCATGGTCTCATATTCATCACTAAGATCAATAGGATCATCTAGAGTATCCTCCTCATCAAGATTAATTAAAATGGGATCTAAGATGTGAATAGGATCATCATACTCATTCATCTTAACACCATTGTGAATATTAACTTATTCCAACACATCAGGCATAGGTTGATCGAAAGAAGGAAAAGAATTTCAAAGAAGAGAAGCACGAGCCCTAGCATTAGCTATACACTTCTTACGACATTCATTAGCAGATCTATTACGTTTCACTTTGTTTGACACATGTGGAGAAGTAGGAGGAATAACCACTGATTCCTTCATAGATTCTTGTAGGATGATTGATAAGATTCACAGTAGGATGAGAAGCAACACTGGGAGGTTGAGTAACAGAGTTAGCAGTAATGGATAAATGAGGTATAGAGAAGTGGGCAAAAGACCACGGTTAAGATCTATCTGAGGCATGCTTAACTTGACAATATTGTGATGTTTGTAGGCTTGATATGAGCGAAAAAGGTTGTCAGGGTGAGGAGGACATGAATTAGGTAATAAGGGCCAAAATAAATCAAGAGTAGCACAATCTCTAGGCCTAGAAGGTTGATATAAACTATTATTAATCATTTTTACTTATCCATTATGAATGAACTTAAGACATTTATGAATAGGGGAAGCAATAGCATGCATAGCAGTTATCCAAGGCAAACCAAATTTGACTTGAAATTGATCAGATGTAGAAACAACAATGAAGGTAGTATCTACAACCTTGCCGCAGAGTTCAACGGGCAAGTTAATAGAACCAAGTGTAGGATAGATAAAACCATTACAAGTTTGGATATATGCATCCAATGGATCATAAAAATCATGTTGTAGGCTTTTCATAAAAATATTTTCCTCAGTAATAACATTTATTAAAGATGTGGGATCAACAAGACTACCACGCCTAGGTATCTTAGCAATCCTATCATAAATATAAAGGGGACCATCAGGAGCCTTAATAGTCTTAGAGTCATCAAAGGTAATTAAAATTTCCTGAGGTAGTTTATCCTTAATTTGTTTCTGAGGTTTAGCTGGAACTTGAAGTTGAGGTGTAGGTGAAGGATCTTGAAAAATACATTGAGATGCAACAATGCTCTCCACATGATTAACAATGTGATTAAGATCATCCATCTTTGAATCGTAAACGATATCCACAAAAGATGGTTGAGTGATGGTATTAGTATCATGTGTGGGTAGAGGATTTGTATAGATTTGAAGGTTTTGATTAGGAGGAGAGATAGATTTGTTTCCCTTACCATCAAAGTTATCAATAGATAAATCATTAGAATCGATTAAGTCTTGAACCTTATGCTTTAGGGAATAACATTTTTTAGTATCATGGCCATTCTAGCGATGGTATTGACAAAAAGCTTTAGTATCGAAGGATTTTGAAGCTATGGTAGTAGGAAGGAGAGGTCAAATAGGAGGAAAGGTAATCATATTAGCACTTAACAACCTACTCATAATGGAATGTAAAGATTTAGAGAGAGGAGTAAACGTACGATTCATATAGAAAGCAGTGGATGTAGAAGTGGCATTTTGAGATGCAACAGCAACTTGATCAGCAACCGCATTCATCTATTTATTAATCTTGATGTAGTTGTTAGGTTTCTAAAATTTATTAGGATTAGGAGCATTGTCACTCCTATCAACTAGAACAGGAGCCATTGGAGTGTTGCTCTCAAATTGACTCACTTGTAATTGATAATGATGAAGTGTTGCACAAAGATGTTGAAAAGAGGTAAATTCAGTAAGCATAATCTTATCTCTAATATCCTTTTGTAAATTTGAAATAAACATGTGTTGAATATCAATATCAGGAACAGGATAAGAAATCTGAGCATTCAAATGCTTAAATCTACTAATGGAATCTATCATTTTTTCCTTAATGTTTTGTTTAAAATGCATTAAATCAGTTAAGGAAACTTGTGGACCAATGTTATTTTGAAATTGTTGGATGAAGGTATTAGCAAGTTTAGGAAAAGAATCAATGGAATAAGGAGGTAAAGAACAATACCATTGCAAAGCCTTATCATGAAAGGTTCTAGCAAACAATTTAGATAAAATCCTATGGTCATGAGCATAATCACTATAAAGGATTTGAAATGTTTTAACATGAGTAATAGGATCGCCCTTACCATTGTAATTCTCTAGATGAGGCATATTGGCTTGTTGAGGAATAGTAGCACAAATAATGTCTAAGGATAAGGGACTACCCATGTCACATGTAGGAATGCTAAACTTAGATTGAGTTAAGGATGCAAGTTGTTTTTGTAAAGATGACACGGTCTGAGCTAAACTAATAATTATGGAATCATTAGAAGACATAGGTGGCATATAAATATTAGGAACACTAAGAAAAGTATAGGAAGTAGCAGGAATAGAAGACACAACTGGTGGAACATTTGGAACCACATTTGGAAGAGGATTAGTATAAGTAAAAGGTGCGTGCTATGATATGAAGGTTGTGAGGTAGATAGAGATACCAGTGGAACACTCATAGGAATAGATGAAATTGGGAGAGATGTAGTCATCAGAGGAGGAGTATAAGTAGGAATTCTAGAAGAAGGTCCCTCACTAGTGATAGGAGGAGTGAATCCTAAATCTTGAGCTTCTTGTGCTAAAGGTTTAACATTCAAATGCACAATATGAGTGATACCACGCAAGATATTAAAACCTTGATCACTATCCCAAAGGACTTTCTTAAGAGCCTCTATAGCTTGGATGGAATATTGATTATGGTTTTCTTGAGTAAGCTAATTTCCCATTTTATCAAGTTTGATTGAAATTTTTCGCACTTGTTCAGGAGGAACTCTCAAAGAATCTTCCTCATCATGAGATGAGTGAAAAGAGTTATGCTCCATAGAAGGATTGGAATCATGAGTATTCAAATTGTCATCTAGGATCCTACGGAAAGGAGAGGAACTAATTTAGAAAAAAAAGAATTTGATTTTAATTTTTGAAAGGGAAATGTAAGAACATAAAAGAAAGTTAATCTAATATGCATGCAAGATCTAATGTAAAATATGTGAATCTAAAAACAAAAAGAAAGAGTTGTCTATCGCGGGTTCACCAAAATGTAAGGTAAGAAAATGTAAGATCCATGGTGTAGGATGAGAAATGAGGGTGTGTGTTTGAAAGTGGATCATTTAACATAAAAGACCTTACATTTAAATATGTTATGGGTGTAAATAAGATGTGATCCTCTTATCCTTAGATATGCAAATGAAAGATCCAAATTGATTAACCCAAAAGGAAGGATCAATGCATAAAAGAATCTATCATTCAGAAATAAGAATAAAAAGGAAGATCTTAAGTACCCTTTTATTTATTTGAATGTGAAATAGATTTAGATAGATTGATAACCTTAATTGAATTGAATAGGAGAAATACACTAACCTTGAAATATTGCAGATCTAAAGAATTCTATTTTCTGAAGCCTATGTTGAGTTTCTAGAAAATCTGAGACCGAATCCGGAATAGAAATGCAGAGACGAACAAAACCCAGAAATCTTTTTCTGTTTTGAGACAGTTCCGATTTGTACCCCCAAGTCAATGTCACCATTGGCCAGAATTTTTGATTGCACCCTAAGGAAAAATGGACCTAAAAAGTCTCAAACTGAAATTCTATTTTTGGATCCCAGAAGTTTGCCAAAAAGGGTATCCAAATCTCCATCCTGTTCTGCTATTCCAAACCTGTACCTACAAGAAAAATGGTTTGTTTGTTGGGGGGAGGGGTTTGCCTTGGTCAAACCCCAATTTTGGAATTAACCTCAAATATATAATTGAAATTGCATAAATAAACAAAGTAAATGAAACAATTCACCTTGCTCATGTAAAAGGTCCTTGTGGAGGATTCAAATCCTTGAATCCACAAGTATGGATGCACCAAATGGATGTAAAATGTAGAATGTAGAATGTAGAATGTAGGGTGTCCTCAATAAATTGCTTGTAGGTATTCAACACAAATTTTTAATGGGTTCTTGAATTGGAAGAGGCTTGGAGGAATATGGATGGAGAAATCTTCAACAAGAGGGCTCCATGGAGCTTGAATCCTTCAATGGCTACCAATGGATCTCCTTGATCAAAATGAGTGCTTGAGAAGTGCTTGAGAAATGGATAAATGCTTCAATGGCTACTTGGCTTGCTTCAAATCTTGCTTCTTCACCTTTTGAATTCACTCTTCAAGTCTTGAGCTCTTGCAATTATCAAGTCTTAGATTGTTCTTGCTTGTGGTTAGAGAGTCTTTTTTGTGCTTAGAGAAAATGAGAGGAAAAATTTCCTTTTATATGAAATTAGGGAACAATATTATAGAGAGTCTAACATAGGAGAATTAAATTCTAATTGGACCCATGCCCCTAGAAGAGGACCTATGTTAAATATAATTTAGGATTTGTTGTCCCGAATTCTAAAACAACTGACCCAGAAGTGGGAATTAACTTTTTCCATAGACTGACATTTGGAAACCCTAAGATTCTAAAATTTGAACCCCACACCTAGAAAATGTTGATTGTGACCTAGGTCAAGGTTGAGGTCGACCTTGATCTAAAAAGGTTGACCTTGACCCTAAGGTCAAAATCCCAGTTTCTCAGTCTGGGGTGCCAGAAATAGGTTAGAAAAAGTGGAAATGGGGCAAAACAGGGGGATAAAGCTAGATCAAAGTCAGGAACCCATTCAAGACACTTGAAATGACCCCAAACCACTTACTCAAAAGGCTAAATTAGTCTACCATGGAAGTGCTTCCATTTTCTGATTATACACAATGATTGCATGATATGAACAAAATGGATGTACAAAAAAGGCTTTAGAAACTTTGAAGAAATTGCAATTAGCAGGTGTAAAGAAAATCATAGTGGCTACCAAGGATAGTGGCATCTTAGTGCATTTCAAAATCCAATTTTCTATGAGCTCTGTACATATTCTGAAAATTTAACACTTCTATACAACAGTCAAACATAAATGTGAAGAATACAAGTACAAGCACCCCAACCATGAAATCCATGATAAAAGGTTAGGAACCTTCTACTTAGCGTGATTTAAACTTTAACTATGTTGTGTTTAGTGTGAAATGATTAATATGGCATTCTGCCAAACAATTCATAGGCATTTTCTATGATTGCACATTTTGAATGCATGTCAAATGTTTCAATGTTGAGGATGAAGGATATATCAGCAAGACACCAAGGCGATTTTGATATGTGAAGGGAAGTGCTAGAAATTGCATGTTGTAGTCGTGTAGGAAATAAATTCTGCAACTGAATATCTTGGGAATCAAGAAAGACCTTGAAAAGCCATAGAGATGCAGTTGCAATTGCAGGAGGAAATGGTGGAGCAAGGCCATGGAAAGAATTTACATGCATATCTATATATGGGGGAGTGGGTAAATGTCTACCTTGTTGGAATGATAGAAAGGTGTGTATTGAGAGAGGAGGGGTGAATCAGCACCCTTAAAACTTTTCAAACAAATCTTTGTAATCATAAACTGTAATAACCAACTGAGTAGTTTGCTTTCACCATACATAAAATTTCATTGTTGAAATGTAAATATATGTAATTAAAACAATAAAACATTCATGAAACTCAAGTACACATAACACGTGTATTTTGGTATTGCAAAAACCCTTGTTAGAAGGTAAAAAATGCGGTGGGTATGGAACCCATAAAGCTTCACTACTACAGTAATAAAGTAGCTTGTTAGAGCTTACAAAGATTGATCACTTATGGTGACCTTACCCTATTAGGAGTAATAATAATATTGATTAGATCTACCTCATGTGAGGATTTTTCAACACAATGTATGTGTGCACTCTATTAGGATATTTAGGCAAAGGTGGTTAAGTCTACTCTGTTAAGAGATTTTGGGTCTGTTACAATTGTTAGAGAGTAAAAAAATTGTGATCTAAACAAATACAATCTGAATATTATGGATAATAGATCCTTTAAGTGCAATTAACTTATCACCTTGTTGTGACTGATAATACCTTTTGTACTGCTCGACAGCCTTGTCTCTATTCTAAAAATTGAATGCTTCAATGAAATCCTTGTGCTAAAACCCTTGTCTGATCTTCTGATGTCCTTAGTGTGGCAGCTACTTGATCATAATTTGATCATCATACTTGCGAAAATAACATCTTACCCTTACATATATCCAACTTCTTGACCTAATTAGGGTTTTACAATATCTTAGAAAACCTAAGATCAATGGTGTACAAAATTTACCTTGATCATCTATACATATGAAACATAAAAAATCAATTATTGCAATTGTAATTAATGTCCTCCTTGATCATTGTAAACTGTTTCCTAGTTCGGTAAAAAGTTGTTACCTTGATTGATGTGTCATTACAAAATTTTATGTAACTATTTGTTTACTCAGTAAATGTTGTCTCTCGGTGCTTGGTGTATCTCAGTGCTCGGTGTATACTGTTGCTCACTAAGTGTATTGCTCAGTGATCACTGCACTTGGTTAACTGTGCACTCAGTGATCATTACTGACTAGTCTATCTTTGACTTTGTTACTGACTGACAATTTGAATACTAATGGAAACCTTCAAACTCATATGGAGCAATATTCTCCCCCTTTGGCATTATTTTCAAAAACTTATATATGTATACATAGTGACTCAATGACTCCCCCTTTGTACATGCTCTCGGTATGCATAGATATAGTATACATATATTTCCCCCTTTTTTTGAAATTAATGACAAAAATAAATAACTTAAAACTTGTCAAAAATTTTGGTATGGGTCTTCTGGAGATTTTCCATGAGTCTCTCTCATTCCTCTTTTAAGTGCTTGAGGTTCAATTGTTCCAATTTCAATTGAGCATGCATATCATAAATATTTTTGGTGACTGATATCTCAGGGGTGGAAACAAAATATTTTTCCTCTATCACATGCTTCTACATCAATGTTAAATGTGGTAGTAACATGGCCTAAAGGTTGGTTACCTGTTCTCTTATCTTGTTCTCTTCCTTCTTCAATTCTAGTCTCAACCGTTGTGCGTGAATAACCTTAGAATAATGCATTTGAAATGCATGTTGCTTGGTTGTGAGACAATTTATACTATCTTGTAGATTATTATCTAATTTCTTTATCTTTTCACTAAGCTCGGTAGTGAAGTGATCTAGTGTGCATAACTTTTGCACAATTGTAAGTGCTTGAGTAATAAAAGTTTCTAATGTTGTTATAGATTCTGAGAGTGTTACCTTGTTAACTGCCACTGCTTGGCTAATATTTTTAGTAATCTTGTACTGAATCTTATTTTCTACTCTTTCTTCTATCAGATGCTCATCGTCATTGATGACATGTAACTGATTGAATGTTTGACAATATTAAGTTGAAGATAATGCAAGGCATTAAAATAGTTAATGTATTATATTGTCATTGATGTCAACTATATATCATCTGTATGGTCATGTACATAATGCCAAAGAATTTAGAGAATCAATGAAACAAAGGTTATGCTTTCAGTAATACATAAAAGTCAAGTATTCACTAAGTGACAACCAACACTAACAGAGTGTACACCGATGGTCAAAGCAAAGAAGAACAGTCACAGTGATACCTGACAAGCTAAAGTATAGTGTTGCTCGACGAAGCAAAACCATAGTGATGCCCGACGAGAAAAGTCAGAAGGTTTCCCGACAAGTAAAATTCCAATGATGTCCGATGGATGGAGATCACGAAGCTAACTGGAGTCTCACCGACGGAACTGCCAGTTGTCACCAACAACTAACTACAGAGGTGACCGACGGAACAGAGAGTTCAGAAAATGACAAAATATCTAGCTGGAAAGAGATAAAGATAGACTTAACTGGTTGTTTTCTTTGTTTTATTCAACAGAGTTAAGTGATTGATTTAAAGATGATTTGTACAGTTGGAAAGAAGATAATTATGAGACAAATCAGGAGTTATGCTTTAAATCAAATTGGTTGGATTATTTTTCATGCCAAGAATCAAGAATTAAGAAACAGTAAATATCATGTCTATATAAGAGACAAGCTTAATTCATTAACAAATGGGATTAAGGGGAGTGAATAGAAAGGGGATGCTGAAGAGAAATTGATTAAGAATAACTTCATACAGTCCTAATCAATCAAGCTGAAGGAGAGCTAAGGAATTCTGCAGACACCGACGAACAATGAGCACAATATCACAGAGTAGAAAGTGTGGAGCACAAAGAATTGAATTGATACATTGATCAGAGAGGTAATGTACTTAAATAGATATAAAAATCTGCAATTCAAAGTTTCATCATGAACAGGTCATAGTGTTTCAGTTTAACCATTGAAGCATCAAGTCTCTTAACCGAGAAAGACTTAACAGTCTTCTATATATTGAGGTACATCCCAAGGAGTTCCAAAAAGGTTGATTCATGAAAGTAGCATTGGATTTGCCCGATACCTATTGACAGTCTAAGAAGGAGGCTGATTCAAGGATGGTAGCAATAGATGTCCGATACTATGTGACAACCTCTATGTATAAAATCCTCTAACAAGGTCACACTTAACAGTGTGTTTGTAACCTTTAACAAGGTTGGCTCCTAAGAGGTCTCACTTCAGAAGAGTGAAAACTTGGGGTACCGGTCCCAATAGTTTTTTCCCTTAATAGGGTTTCCACATTGAAAATTCATGTGTTATGTGTGTATGATTCATTTCTTTATTATTTTGTATCTGACATAGTTAACACTGGATTGATCGGTATACTCTGCTTATTTACTGAGTTTCAATAAATAGTTATACTGCTTATCGGTAATCAAGAAAGAATAAGGATTAACAGAGAACACCGAAAGACAATTAATCAATATTAGTATTTATGGCATGCATCTTGTAGGGATAATAATCTGAGGTTTATTGATTGGTGGTTAAGTTTGAAGGATAAATTTTTGAGGCCACTGATTCACCCCCCTCTCAATCATTACTAAAAGTCATGGTTAGGGTCATTGATTGTCACGGTAATCAGTGTGAGTTGATCCATTATTGGGGTATATTCATCAATGTGTGTATCAGGAATAACTTGAAGTAAGATCTCCTTAGCTGCTTCTAACACCTATGAATTTTTTTGTTCTAACCTCATTGTTCTTGTGTTGCTTTTCGGGTGCATAGTTCTCCATATTTTCTAAGTGATTCAGGATCAAGTTTCCTTGGTTCACATTCAAGTGTGACTACACCCTTTCTCCCTTGCTTTCTATTCTTCTTCTTCTTCTTCTTCTCATGTAAACTGGATGTAGGAGATTGTATCAATAAAAGTTGAACCTTGTGCTCGGTATTTGGATTTTGTGGCTCAATGGGTGTGATGACTTGTTTTGGCAGCTTGGTTACGGATCTTGTGTTGGTAGTAGAAGTGTCTATCATTATCTATGCATTACCTTTAGCCTTTTATGTCACATCATTGGTATATTTTGGTTCACCACACTATTGTGAATCTCCACTTTGCTTTGTCTCTTTTCCTTCTTCACCCTTGTCTAATTATTGTGTATCTGTGACCTGCTCAGGTGTAACCTTTGATGCTTCATGTTCAATATCAATTTCTTGAACTAGTATGAGCATATTATCTGGTACCATAGCTTAGGTGACCTCGGTTGTATTTTTTTAATCAAGGTTCTATGTAGCACCAGTGATAACTTCATCTTCCTTTTTTGCATCATTAGGATCTCCTTCAGATATATCAATAATAGTGATGTCTGCCTGTCCAATATTTGTTAGTAGCTCAGAAATACTGTCCAAGACATTTCCAATAGTTTTTTCTTCAACATTAGTTGTCTCGGTACTCAGTTGATGTCCCTCGGTACCAACCATGGATGTAATGTCCTATGTTTGCTCGGGTGGACTCAACAGATTTTTCCAAATTATAGTACTTTCATCAACTTCTTTCAATTTTCCTTGAAGTATATCGAATCCTCTGGATTGCTTTGGAAATTAATGTGCATAATTTTTCATTGTGTCATCAATTTGTTTAACTATATGTTCAGCCTTAAGTATAGTGAGTGTTTCCTCTCTCATCTGTTTCTCTGTTGTTAATGCATAAGTCCACCTAGATGATATTTTTTCATAAAGTTCTTGTGGTATGTATGTAGAAAATTCTACAGGAACTCTTCTAAAATTAATCATCATACCTATAATTGCTTCTTCCAATTTGTCATGATTCTTAGTTTTCAAGTTTGCGTAAGTTTGTAGCTTCAGATGTCCTAAACTTCCGGTTGACCTTATTGCTTATGCCACTTCATCAATAGTCTATGGTACCTTATTCTTTACAACCTTGAATTGATCAATGTTATCATTGATGACCTCATGGAAAAACATGTTGTCAATTAGTGCCGAAACACTTAGTCAGCATAGAGTTGACCGAGCCAGCAATGCAACCTGAGCAATTACAGTGTAACTCGAGTAGTGGTAGTGTCGACTGAGTAGACTATGGTAATCAGTATTACCCGAGTGATCAATATGACCTGAGTACACAGTGTAGCCTGAGTGATAGAGTTTACTATGTTGCCCAAGTGCCAATATATCACCCAAGTGGACTACTGGACCTTAGTAACAGTTTTGGTTCAACTTAGCTTATATTGTTTGATATTATTTTATCTCATGGAAGTTGAATTACAGAAGTATTTGATTTGGATAAGGTATAAATATAAGGTATTTTGTTTATCCAAATATGTGTGTGAAGAAGTGTGCATGTGAATATGAAGTGGGAGATTGTTTAAGAGGCTACAACAGTATAAGGAACAATAGAGACTCATCCATCACATTCAGGTGATTAGTTTTTATATCATTGGATCTTATTCAGAAAATTAGAGTTGCATAGAAGATCATCTACTGATTCATCCTAATAGGTGCATCAGCAAAATCCTCTAACAAGGTGGACTTAATAGTCCTTTACAAATCTCTTAACAGAGTTGCATACTGAGTTGTATTGTACTAAATCCTTTCACAAGGTGGACCTAACAATCCTTATTGCTCCTAACAAGGTAGGCCATAAGAAGTGGTCAATTGTAAGCTTTAATAGGCTAAATTTATACTGTAGTAATAAATCTTATGGGTACCATCCCCACCCCAGTCTTACTTTCTATTTGGAAGGTTTCTGGGTAGCCAAATATTGTGTCAAGTGTTGTGGATGATTATTACTTTTATGTTTCATGCATGCAATCAAATTAGATAATATAATAGGGTTAAAGAGATTAAGTTTTATTGGTTCTTGATTCACCCCCCACCCCTCTCAGTCACCGAGCCTCAATATATTTCCAACAATTGGTATCAGAGTTAAAGGTTCTCTTAACAGAAGTTTAACAACTTGAGCAAAGATCAGAGGCAATGGAAATATACAGACTGGAGAAAGCCATTGAAAATGAAAAGATAGATCTATAAGTGGCCATGGATCAGATCAGAAAACTCAAGGAGCAACTCTCTCTTTCCCTGAAAAGAAGAAAAGATTTGGCAGTACAGATGAATGACAAAAGTTACATAGAAGAAAGAATTGAAGACTTATGCAAAGAAAGAATTTTCGAAGAAGCAGATGCAACAATTGAAGATCTACTTGCAAAGAATCTCAATTTACATGAAGAAGTCAGAAAGTTGAAAAGAGAACAAGAAATTCATTCAATCAGAATTTGTGAAGTCATGGAACAAAAGAATCAAGCAGAAAATGACAGAGAAATGACACAAGAAGATAAAAGATTGATAAGTACAAGATTAGAAGAAAAAGAAAATGAAATCCATCATTTATCACTTCAGCAAGAAGATATGATAAATCAACTCAATAATGTAAATCAAGAAGTTATCAATCTAAGGACAAAAAATGAAAGACTGCAGAATGATCTCAATACTGAAAAAGCAAACAAATAAGAGTATGATGAATTCAAAGGTAAGCATGGATCAGTAGACATAGAAAACTCAACTCATACATCATGGATAGACTAGATTAGGTTATACTAAACAAGGTGAATCCTCACAGCAAGGAACTCAAAAGAATAGAAAACCTACTTGTAATCATTGTGGCAAGTTAGGGCACATAGAAAATAAGTGTTGGAGCAATGGAAAATCAAAGTTTAATGGAAAATGCTATAGATGCAACAAAAATGGACATAGGGCAAGTGAATGCACTAAGAAACCTAAGTTTGAAGGAAAATGTTTCAATTGTAACAAAAAAGGTCACAAATCCTCTGAGTGCAGAACTAAGAAATGGAACCCTGTTGAACAACTAGCAAAAGCAATTTTTGGTTGGGATTACAACACATGGAGCAGATGTTGTCACTATGGTGAATATGGGCATATTGGTGCAAATTGTGCAAAGACTCGCCTTAGAAAAATGAATCCTACTAAGAGATGTTATGTGTGTAAACAACTCGGTCATCTAAGCAAGAATTGCATGAACAAAGAAAAAGTAGATACTGGTTTTGAGAAAGGCAAAGAAAAAGTTTTTGAAATCAGAACTCAGATGAGTTAGTAGTGGGTAAGGAAATCTCTTGAGAGTTCAGATCAAAACAATGAAGGATCAAATGGCACCCAAAGTAGTGAGTTGGGTGGACCTACCATCTCTAAATAAATATGAGAGGAGACTACTGGAACTATGCATACAAGCCATCCTACATCAGTTCTAGACATGCTAGCAAGTCCAAATCAACATATTGATGCACTAGGACACATTATAGTTTTAATTGAATCAGGATCTCAGTAACATCTGAGTTATATAGGCTTAACCATGTTAAGTCAAGTTGTATGGTTTTGAGGATGCAGAAGTTAGTTTTTGCCGAGCTTCATTTTGAGCTATGCCATCTACCATGTACAAAGAATTTAATGAAAACTCAACGATAAAATCTCTTATAAAAGATGAATTGGAAAGGTTATTGTTTACAAATTTTTTAGTTTCCAGAGTAATTTAGAGCCTTAAGTGATTTAGAGTGAATTTTTATTTGAAAGCTTTAAGTTGCGAAGTTTTATCAAACCTCCAAGAATTATGGCATCTACATCGAACAGCAAGGTTAAGAAAGGGTCTAAGATGTTGGAGAGGAATGCTATCTATGAACCTCTAAAGTTTAAGATTCATGTAGCAATTGCAAAGGAGATAGATCTGATAGGAGCTCATTACCTAATTCCTTCAAGGGTACTGTTGATCAACGACATCCGAGCCTTCAATCATTGCACAATTCAACAGCTAAGGAAATTGGAAATGAATAAAGCATATGAGAAACTCTATAAAGCTAGGAATCTGAAGCTAGAACATAAACACCTTGAAGTCAAGGGTTGGACTCATATCATGCATATGCCACAAAATTTCCAAATTAAGTGGATTTGGTTTGTTCTGAGTCATGTTCATGACATGCATCTATGGCTAGAGCAACCAATGAAGATTACCAAGACAATGGTACACCATTTTACAGGGTATCCTATGCTTGACAAGTCTAAAGCTACCAAAACCCTACCCCGAGATGACCTAACTAAGAAGACTCTTGTCAAGTGGGATAGAAGAGACATGAGATTAAATAGAGTTATAGACATGGAATTAAAGTTTGGGATTAATGTAATTGTACACAAAATCTATAGTTCTAGCTGACCAAACAGTGTACCATGTGAGGCTGTGGACTTGGCATACAAAGTGGTCAAGAACAACCTTTCATTCGACCTTGCCGAGTTACAGCTCGTCCAATTGAGAAAGAACATGGAAAGCATCCGGGCATCAAAGACCAATCCATGTAAGTTTGGTTCACTTTTGGTCTACATATTCTTTTACATTCAAAAGTTTTTCCCTTCCAAAGGCACAGTTGTTTGGAAGAAGGACAGACCCATAGTGTATCAGAGAAATGATTTCATAGCAGAATTAAGAGACAATTTTGAGAGCATCGTGGATGCATATTTTGAGGAGTTCAGACATAAGATGCATAATAGATATAGAATTCCCAAAAAATTGGTTGAAGACAACAAAGATGATGTTTTCTTCCTAGTTGACTATGATAAAGTATACATTCAGGCAGTCAAACCTAGGGTTGCATGGGTGAAACCTCTTTCATATGAGGTTAACATATATGAGACCAAAGACATCATTGAGGCTCTTTTGAATGAGCCTGTTGATCCCAAAGCACCATACTTTGGTACCTATGAAGAAGCCAGGAGCAGAATTTCTTTGGAAATTAAGATTCCTAAGATTTTGAAAAGAGGAAAGAAGGGGTTAGAGAAGTTTGGAAAGAAGTATGGCAAGACCGTAGACTCTCCTCCTTCTATCTCTGAAATAAAAGAAGATGAACTTAAGATAGAAGATGATGAACCTGAAAAGGAAGAGGAAGAGATAGAAACTGAACCTCCTAAGAAGAAATAGAAGGTAACCCCCAAGCAAAAATTAAAGATCTCTACCTCTGTCATCACTAAAAGAAGATCTAGAAGGAGACTTATATTGCCCAAGGAAGATGAAGAAGAAGATACAGTCATATTTAAGAAACCCCCACCTACCTTTGAGAATAAAATTGAAGAACTAAGAGAAGGTAGTGGTATGAGTTATCTAAAATCACTAAAATATGCTTATATAACTAAGGATGAAGAGAAGAAAACTGAGGAAGCAGTTGTAGAGAAAATGACAAGATGGAAGTATGATCTATCTGAATTAAAGAGTCATGTGACTAAAGATCTATTCAAGGAAATATCTATTCCCTGGAGCAATGTAGTTTGAATAGAAAAGGATATTAGAGAACAAACCTTGAGGAAAGTCATGCCTACTATGACAAATAAAGAGGTAAAAGAGGTCATGACCAAATATAAAAAAAATCACACTCCAAGGTGCAAGACCTTTCAGATATTGAACA
This sequence comes from Thuja plicata, assembly GCA_018584345.1. Taxonomy (NCBI): domain Eukaryota; kingdom Viridiplantae; phylum Streptophyta; class Pinopsida; order Cupressales; family Cupressaceae; genus Thuja; species Thuja plicata. Next base: position 2,245,694 of record MU226169.1, read on the forward strand.
AGAAGATAGAGGATGTTGTACAAGATGCAACAAAGATATGCAAGACAATATTGGAAATCAATGAAGAAGATAAGGTAGAAGTATCGAGTACATACCCCGAGGTAAAGACTGATGATGTAGATTTACCTGAGGTAGAAAATATTGAAGAATCCAACCCAGAACAGATAGCAGTAGAAGTGATTGCATCTCTACCCCAATCACCTATACAGAACATTATATCTCTGGGAAAGGATAAGTCTACAGAATCTACATCTAGACTAGTAGAAACTGAGCAACAGGCTCCACCTATTATTGGGATAAGCCTAACCGAGTCACAGAAGGCAACTTTGAATATTTCTTCAGTGAGCATTTATGCTACAGTTGGTGTAGAAAAAGGTAATGGTCCACTGGATACTGAAGTCAAGGATGATAGTGGAAAAGGTAAGGAAATTGTTCCTTCACCTAACCCCAAGATAAAAGGAAAAGGGAAGGAAACATATACTGATGGTGTTGATCTTGAGAAAGATATTGTGATTCCAAATTGAGATCTATCCAACTTGATGGTAGAGAAGATGGATATGTTAGGGGAGCTATGGAAGAAAAGAGCTACACAACAAAAGATCCAAGCAGAAAAGAAGAGAAATAGAGTGCTAGAGGACATAAAAGGTATATTCTTAGATGCTCTAGAAATAGAATTTGATGAGAATGACTCTATTTTGGATCAAATTTTCAATATAGTTCACAAGTTCAATAAGGATTTAAGTGGTCAAGAGAAACTACTATAGAAGGCAGAAAGGAATTTTGAGCATAAAGATCTAGGGAATGTTGCAAGTAAGATTGCAATTGACCAAGTGAAGCTAAACACTCTCATTAGCTCTCTAGAAACTATTGTTAATAATGTTGCTTCATTATTTGTAAAGTTGAGTGATACTTCCAACTTTACCATGGAAATCAAGACTAAGCTAACAAAGATAGATACAGATTTGAAGGAAAGTGCAAACCAGTTGGCACTTAACCCTAGTTCGAGTTCAGCAAACTTTGTGAAGATCAAGTATCTGAAAGACATGCAGGCATAATTACTAAGGGAAGAAGCAAGAACAAGGGAATCTCTTATAGCTATGCAGAGCCAACTCCTTCCACACATGGATGTAATGCATAAGCATATAGCTCATGCTAAGAAACTCATACATGACAACAACTTTTCAGTTGCTGAGCTTATGATGGAGTTGTCAGTAGAGATACAGATTGAGTTGCACATCCTGAAGGTGTTGGAAGATAATTGGGACAACACTTTGTCTCAGATTTTGAAGTTACATAGTGATTTCCTATCCTACTTTGGTATTACCATATAGCTATTTTTGGTATTTGTGTCAAAAACAAGGGAGAAAGTTATTATATATACATATAAGGAAATACATGTACAGAAGAGAAGAGAAGAAGAGATATACAATAGAAAAGTTACAAAAACAATTTTGAAAAATCAAAACAGAGTCAAATGTAACCAAGTCACAGAACTGTTTTCAAAACCCGAACAAGTACCTAAGCATATGGTAAGGGGGAGTTTTGACTTAGAAGTTTGAGAAATTTTTTAACATGATAAGTGTTTTTGGTCACTAATTCCAAAGGGGGAGATTGATGACATTATGGAAATACATGTTTTCAATAAGTTCCCAAACACTTAGTCATCATAGAGTTGACCGAGTGAGTAGTGCAACCCGAGCAGTTACAGTATAAACTAAGAAGTGGCAGTGCCGACCGAGCAGATAGTGGTAATTAGTATTACATGAGTGATCAATATGACTCAAGTATACAGTGTATCCTGAGTGATAGAGTTTTCTATGTTTCCTGAGTGATAGCATATTGCTCAAGTGCTAGTATATCACCCGAGTGGACTACTAGACCCGAGTAACAGTTTTGGGCCGACTTAGCTTATATTGTTTGATATTAATTTATCTTATGGAAGCCAACTTATAGAAGTGTATCATCTTAAAATGGAATAACTTCCATGTTAAGAATGTTTAGCCCTCCTTAGAGGGTGTTTTTTACCACCATCATATTGTCCCCTCATTTATGCATCCTCTCTTACTTCTGTGTCTGTTTAGGACCCTGATTGGGCCTCTCTGGGAACCATCCCTCCCATCTGGCACATTTTTTAGGGGTCCTGACTCCCTGGGTCAAGGTTGACCTCAATCTTGACCTAGCTCAAGGATGACCTCGACCTTGACCTGGGTCCCCCTTTCAAATCTGGAAGTCTTTTGGCTATCGGAGGTCATCAAAAGTTCATTTCCCGCTTCTAGGTCGGTTGTTTTGGGTTCCAAAGTGATGATTCTCAAATTATATTTAATATAGGTACTCGTATAGGTGCATGGGTCTAATTGGAATTTAATTCTCCTATGTAGGCCTCTCTAGAAGATTGTTCCCTAGTTTCATATATAAGGAATTTTTCTCCTCTCATTTTCTCTAAACCATGTGAAGTAAAAAGTTCATGCGTCCATTGTTCTACATGTTTTCAAGCTTTCCAAGTGTTCAATTCTTCCTATCAAGAATTCAATTTCTCCATTGAAGATCAAGGATTCAAGAATTCAATTCTTTGAAGGGATTTGATTCAAGCATTTAAGATTCATCATTCAAGCCCTAGATCTATCCATCGTGATGGTGTGATCTTCCTTCAAGATTCATCATTCAAGCCCTAGATCTATCCATCATGATAGTGTGATCTTCCTTCAAGATCCTTTGTACATCCTCAAAGATATTTTCATTCTTCCTTCAAGGTGGATTCCAAGCATACAATCATGGAGGTTTATGGTTTCTAATTGAGTCCAAGCTTTCATAGTTACATATTTGTTTACATTCAAAATATAATTGCATATCTATTGAATATCATAGCTTCATTATTAGATTTACTTCTACTACTTGGTAGCATTCTCTATTTCAATTATGGATTTCAAGGTTAATTCCTAAATCAGGGTTTGACTAAGGAAAACCCCTCCCCCCAACAAACAAATCCATTTTTCTTGCAGGTACAGGTTCAGAACAACATATCGGAATGCAGATTCAGATACCCTTTTCAGCAAACTTTCAGGATCCAAAAACAGATTTTCAGTCTGAGACTTTTTAGGTTGATTCTACCCTAGGTCAGAATCAGAGATTCTGGGTCAATGATGACATTGACTTGAGGGTACAAATCAGAACTGTGTCAGAACGAAAAAAGATTTTTGGGTTTTGTTCATCTCTGTGTTTCTATTCCAGATCCGGTCTCAGATTTTCTAGAAACTGAGTGCAAACCCCCGAAAACAACATTCTTCAGATCTGCAACATTTCAAGGTGAGTACTTTTCTCCTATTCAATTCAATCTAATTTATTAATCTTTCTAAATCTATCACACACTCTCTTCTATAAAATGGGAATTAGGGTTTTTCTCTTCATCCCTATCCTTAATAGGTTGATTCATTTATGCATTGATCCTTTCTTTAGGGTTAATCAATTTGGATCTTCCCTTTATGAAATTTGGGATTAAGAGGACAATCTTACCTTCTTCACACATATTCATAACACCACCTATTTCATACAAAAAAAAATATTTATGTAACATTTCTTATGTTACATTTTGGTGAACCTGGGATAGACAACTCTTTCTTTTTGGTGTTAGATTTACATCTTTTATGCTAGATTTTGCATGCATACTAAATTAGTTTTCTTTTATGCTCTTGCATTTTAAAATACAAACAAATCTACATACTCATAAAAATATAAAAATTCTTCTTGCATTTCATTCACTATGAAGATTTTTAAGATGCTTTGGGGTATGGTTACTTTTCTCATTATGCTTCTTTTAGCATCTCTTTATAGTACTTATGATGTTTATGAAAGTATCATCCATTTCATCATTTTTTTTAATCTTCATCTTTCACTTGCTTATGTTATTTTGAGATTAACTAATACTAATATTCCTACTTTCAAAACTTTCATTAAGGATTTGTGTAGTGGACTTATTGCTCTTTTAGATTATGTGAAGAATTAGGTAGATGATACCCCATTTACTAATATTCCTAATCCTAATCCTATCATTCCTAATCTAGTTCCTAATATTCTCAATCCTAATCCAATTCCAAACATTCCTATTTCTATTTCTCCATCTTCTATCCCTAGTTCCTCTTACACTTATGATGAGGCTCAAGCTAAGGTTCATGATGTCAATGTTCAAGAATTTTTCCATTTACCTTCCCATTCTTATCCAATCCATAATGATATTAAAGGTAAAAACAAGGAAACCTCTTCTCAACCTATCATTCCACCATATACAACATTTTCTCATGAACACCATAATCAATCTCCTCCTGTAGAAGCTTTGCAAGATATGTACACTGCCAGATATACTATGGTGGATAAACAAGGCTATAATGGTTTAGGGCTTGATATCAATGAACAAGGCATTAAAAACCTTATTCATTCGTCTCCTAAACAATATATGCATGGTATAGGTTTCCCGCCTTATCAATTCAAGGTGGCTAATCTTAACTACCGTCCTCCTCTTCATGTTCTTCTTCCAACACCTTCTTTAGCTCACCTTGATACTCCTCAAGATGTGGCTAAGAAAGTGTATGTCCAATTAATGAATTCTAAGAAAGAAATCTTTAAACCCATGCCCAAAAATGCTCTCTCTAAATACAGATGTCCTTTTCATTATAGTAATACACATTTACTTGTTGATTGTGTGCATTTCAAGCTATATGTTAGAGAAAGAGCTGCTTTAGTAATTATATCTCATTCCCCTGCAGTATTACAACTTCTTAATAATTTTAATATAGGGCATTCCCCTCATTCTTCTATAAATTAGATCATTTTTCTCCTCTTGTCTTTTCACTGGGGGGCAAGAGGTATTTCATTCCAGTCTTCTAGGATCCATTTTTCTCTTATCATGTATTTTTTTTTCAGTTTAATTGGTTATTATTTCTATATTCTATCCCTATAATTTTCTATTATGGTACATACTTCCTTTGCTCATAATCATGCATGATATCTTTTCTAGGAAATTTTTTTTTGTAAAGATATATCTTTGTTACAACATCTCTTGATATAATTTGATATATCCCTTGCTTTCACCCCTGGGGGGCAAGGTATTTTCTTTCTTCCTCTATCTAAGGATATGATTTCCTTAGCTTAGTGGCATTTGTTTATCATACAACATTATTTCCTTATAAAGATTTATGTTTTTGCTATAGATACCCTCTTATATGAGAGGTGATTATCCTAGGTCATCACCTCTTCTTTATTTTGAAAATTATGTTCTTTATAAACTCTTGCCTTTGATTTGGGTTAGAGTTTGACTCCTTCATTCTGAGATTCCTCTTCCTCTTCATCGCAGGGGGCTTGATGATTGAATATTGGGTCCCTCTTTTCTTTAGAAGATGATATTTTATCCTAGGCACTCCTCTACGGTGGGGGTCTTGTTGATAAGATCTCTTCCTCTTTGAGGATCCTTTTTCCATAGGTGGACATATCCATTTCACAATTATCTATTCTCTTAGAGATAAGGGTCAATACTCTTTGCTAAGGATATAGTGTATATTGTTGTTAAGCTGGATATCTCCTTACCTTGTGAAGTAGGTATCCTCTTTCTCTTCCTTATACTTCCTAGTGGGTAGTCATGATAAGGAAGGGGGAATATATAGGGTCTCCCTTATACTATAGTTTACATTTTATAACATGCTAAATCCTCGGAAGGTAATGCACATAAGTTGCTAAATCCTGAAGAGACACACATTTTTATTTTTATTTTTATTTTTGCTAAATCCTCATAAGGTAATGCACATAAGTTTCTAAATCCTGAAGAGATATGCATTTTACAATATGCTAAATCCTTGGAAGGTAACACACATAAGTTTCTAAATCCTAAAAAGACACACATTTTATATTCCATAGTGATACAAGAATGTGGATCTATGGATATTTCAAAAGCCATCAGAAGACGCATTACAATTACAAAGCACAATTTTTGGGTGAACCTGTTGGGATCTCCCTCCTTGGTGATTCATGATATGGTGGGCATCTTACTAGGTGAGGTAATCACTATCTCTTTTCTCTCTTTCACTTTCATGCTAGTAGGATTAGATCATGAAGCTATGTTATCTATAATGTTGCTCTTGTCTTGCTTATGTAATCATGTATGTTCTCTATGATTAATTGCTCTTTACTTTCGTATCTTTATGCATGTATGTTGAGTTAGAATCCTTGGTTTGGGGGCTCATGTCCTTGACTTAGTGATGTTCTACCTTGTTGTGATCCACCAGAGTCTTTCTTCTAACTTTACCGCGAGTATGTTTGATTTCCATACTCTTGCTAAAGTTGGGGCTTAATGTATCATCTTAAAATGGAAGAACTTCCATGTTAAGAATGTTTAGCCCTCCTTAGTGGGTGTTTTTGACCACCATCATATTCTCCCCTCATTTTTGCATCCTCTCTTACTTCTGTGTCTATTTAGGACCCTGATTGGGCCTCTCCGAGCACCATCCCTCCCATCTGGCACATTTTTAGGGGTCCTGACTCCCTGGGTCAAGGTCAACCTTGACCTTTACCTAGGTTAAGGATGACCTTGACCTTGACCTGGGTCCCCCTTTCAAATCTGGAAGTCTGTCGGCTTTCAGAGGTCATCAAAAGTTCATTTCCCACTTTTGGGTTGGCTGTTTTGGGTTTCGAAGTGACAATTCTTAAATTATATTTAATATAGGTCCTCTTTTAGGGGCATGGGTCTAATTGGAATTTAATTCTCCTATGTAGGCCTCTCTAGAACATTGTGCCCTAGTTTCATATATAAGGAAGTTTTCTCCTCTCATTTTCTCTAAGCCATGTGAAGTAAAAAGTTCATGCATCCATTGTTATACATGTTTTCAAGATTTCAAAGTGTTCAAGTATTCCTCTCAAGCATTCAAGTTCTCCATTGAAGATCAAGGATTCAAGCTTTCAAGCCTTTGAAGGGATTTGGTTCAAGCATTCAAGATTCATCATTCAAGCCCTAAATCTATCCATCATGATGGTGTGATCTTCCTTCAACATCCTTTGTACATCCTCAAAGATATTTTCATTCTTCCTTCAAGGTGGATTCCAAGCATACAATCATGGAGTTTTATGGTTTCTAATTGAGTCCAATCTTTCATATTTACATGTTTGTTTACATTCAAAATACAATTGTATATCTATTGAATATCATAGCTTCATTATTAGATTTACTTCTACTACTTGCTAGTATTCTTTATTTCAATTATTGATTTCAAGGTTAATTCCTAAATTGGGGTTTGACTAAGGCAAACCCCTCCCCCCAACAAAAAAATCCATTTTTCTTGCAGGTATAGGTTTGGAACAGTGGATTGAAGTGCAGATTTGGATACCCTTTTCAGAAAACATTTAGGATCCAAAAAAAGATTTTCAGTCTGAGACTTTTTAGGTCGATTCTGCCCTAGGTCAGAATCGGGGATTCTGGGTCAATGGTGACATTGACTTGAGGGTAAAAATCAGAATTGTGTCAGAACGGAAAAAGATTTTTGGGTTTTGTTTGTCTCTGCATTTCTATTCTAGATCCAGTCTCAAATTTTCCATAAACTGAGTGCAGACCCCCAAAAATAGCATTCTTCGTATCTGCAACATTTCAAGGTGAGTACTTTTCTCCTATTCAATTCAATCTAAGTTACTAATCTTTCTGAATCTATCACACACTCTCTTCTATAAAATAGGAATTCAGGTTATTCTCTTCATCCCTATCCTTAATAGGTTGATTCATTTATGCATTGATCCTTTCTTTAGGGTTAATCAATTTGGATCTTCCCTTTATGAAATTTGGGATTAAGAGGACAATCTTACCTTCTTCACACATATTCATAACACCACCTATTTCATACAAAAAAATATATTTATGCAACATTTCTTATGTTAAAAGAAGTATTTGATTTGGATAAGGTATAAATATAAGGTATTTTGTTTATCCAAATATGTGTGTGAAGAATTGTGTATGCGAATATGAAGTGGCGGATTGTTTAAGAGGATACAATAGTATAAGGAACAACAAAGACTCATCCATCACATTCAGGTGATTAGTTTGTATATCACTGGATCTTATTCAACAAATCAGAGTTACATAAAAGATCATCAAATGGTTCATCCTAACAGGTGCACCAGCAAAATCCTCTAACAAGGTGGACTTAACAGTCCTTTACAAATCTCCTACCAGAGTTGCATACTGAATTGTATTGTACTAAATCCTTTCACCAGGTGGACCTAACAGTCCTTATTGCTCTTAAAAGGGAAGGCCATCAGAAGTGGTCAATTGTAAGCTTTAACAAAATAAATTTATACTTTAGTAATAAATCATGTGGGTACCATCCCCACCCCAGTTTTACTTTCTATTTGGAAGGTTTCTGGGTAACCAAATATTGTGTCAAGTGTTTTGGATGATTATTACTTTTCTATTTCATGCATGCAATCAGATTGGATAATATAATAAAATATTAAAGAGATTAAGTTTTATAGGTTCCTGATTCACCCCTCCCCCCCCCTCTCAGTCACCTAGCCTCAATATATTTCCAAAAATCACCGGATTCATCCTTATCATCTTTTTCTGTAACATATTTTTTCATTTGTCTTGGTGCTGGGGTCTCGGTGGTAGCCTTAGACTTCCTTGTCTGATAAGTATATTTTGGTGAGGGTCTAGTGATTTTGACAACTCCTTTCTTCAAAGGTGGAAAATTTATTGTCACTGATCTTTTTCTTGTCCTAGGTGGAGTCTCAGCCTTTGTGACTTTTCCCTTCTTAGCCTTAGGTGGCTCTTCTTGTATTTCATCAGCATCTATGACTTCAACATCTTTATCTTTTCCTTCACTGACTGTAGTATGCTTCTCAGTGTCATCTACTAATTTTTCAAGTTCTTTAACAGTGATAGCAAATTTCCTTTTCAATGTCTTGACAATATTGGTCTTCTTTCTTCCCATCTTCTCTACTTGAATTCCAATCTGTATTCTTGTTTTAGATTCATCATATGCACCATGGAATATTTTCCAACAGGTTAATTGAGTAATTTCTCTATAGTCTCAAAAGCTAAATCTATGTCAATTTTATAATCCATAGGGGGTAGCCATGTTTTCCTAGGTTGTACTACTTTGATGAGAGTTGTGTCGATGTCAACCACAAAACATATATCTTCTTTATACTTCTCTACCAACTGGATTGGTATTATTTTTCTTTTCTCCATTCTCTCTTTGAACTTCATAAAATAATCATTCATAACAGGTTCAAAATTTTCTCCTAGACTCTTAATGAGTTCACCGACTTGCATAGTGATTTTTAGGTTGGTCTCCCAAGTTACATTACCAATGGAGGGAAAGAAATTTTGCTGATAGAAAAATGTACACATTAGTAGAGAACCAAACTTACATGTATTCTATCTTGTTGATCTGATTGTCCTCATATTTTCTTCCAATTGCCTTTGCAATAACTCAGCTAGGTCGAGTTGCAAACCCTTCTTCACAATTTTATACACAATGTCGAATGCTCCACATGTGACATTGTTAGGTTTGCTAGATTGAAATATTTTTTATGCAATAACATATGCTCCAAATCTTAATTCACGATCGCTGATAGTGTTGATCCTTAAGACCTCTACCATCCCACTCAGCTCTTGTTAACTTCTCGATTTCTAATTTGGCCAGGTGCCTTAGGGATTTTATTTTATCGGTTGTTAGATACCTAGTTACTACATGTATAACATCTTTACTAATCTTCTTCAATTCATCTAGCCATAATCTACCATTGTGTACTCAGCTCAGTACAATGCATATCCACTCTATCTTGAATTCCTTCAGGAAATGTAGGGTATTAGTTAACCCTTTTACTTCCAGATGCTTGTGATCACCCTTTAGTTTCTCATCAGTGCTAAGATCTAGATATTTCGAGATGAGCTCAAAATCACCTATTTCACTCATTTGCAATGTGTGTATTCTCTTACGTCATGAACTAGTAGAATCCTAGGTGGTATCACGGAGAATGTGCCTTTATCATCGGTTTGTGTAGCAACCTCTGGATGAAATTTTTAGTTGGGTTTAGTGCATGTTGAATTCTTTGATCAAAATTATGTTCTTGATTTTTTCACTCTTGCCTTTCATGGTTTGAGAAGAAGACACCATTGCATTTTTCAAATTAGGGCTTCCAACAAAAATCACAGACAACTTGGTAAGTGCTAATGCTTACTTGGTATAACCTTCAACTACTCAAAATATGCTTTGAATTTGAGTGAAATGCTTTGAAATGCTCCGTTGTGAATTCTCTTGTAATCTCTTTGCTTTGCTCTTTGATCATTGTGTGAAGGAATGAGTTCACTTCCCTCAAATTTATACAAAATGCTTTAGTCGATGTAATAAATGCTCATCACTAACCACTCAGTTGACAAACAAATCACTCAGTTGACACTAAAGATACCTCAGCTCGATGATTACAATAGATTCTTGGTTGACTCAGCAACTTGGTAGTCTCTCACATGTTCACCAACTGGAATTTCTTACTTGGTACAGATTAACCGACTCAACTAGTTCAAATTTATCAAAAACATAATACCATAGTGAATCTTTAATTCATGCTAATTTTCCATTCATACAATGAATATAAGGAACTCATGTAAGATATAACTTTGTAAAAAATAGTTCCATACCTGCTTGTATTGCCTAGGTGAAGGTGGTGGAATCACCTAATCCATTGGATAAGGTGTCACTGACTGTTGTGCTTGGCCCAACATTGTCATTTGATGCTCTCCTCCACATTTAATTTCTTATCCTTGTGATTTCTATGATTGTGTTTCCATTTCCATAAGTACATGTATCTATTACTCAGTCTCTGCAATCTTTACTTAAGTGATCGACCTTCTGACTGTGTGTGCATGTCATTCCAGAGTTTGACCAATTTCTAGATTTACTTCTCCATTGTCTCATACAGTTAGCTACGATATTTCCCTATCTACCATATGTTGTACAACTAGCTCAAGGGTTATAATCCCAAGCATATGAATTACCTTGTCTTCTCGGTTGATGTGCTTTTTCTTGTCCTTTTGGTTTCCATATTTGCTTCATCTTAGTCTTGCATGCTTGTGATTTGTGACCATGCATGTTGCAAGTGCGACAATATTTTTCCATGTAGGGTTTCTTCTATGGTTTATTCAGCTTAGATCTGCATGATGTCCATGCTTGTTACAGTTATAGCAATTACCATTGTATTTAGTAGAGTTTCTGGAAATACCTTTTGATTTGATTCTACACACGTTTGATGTGTGGCTTGGTTTTCCACAATGATGACATGAGGGCTTGTTAGGCTTCGTATTTGTGTATACATTTCTCTGTTCAACTTAATTTGATGATTCTCCATGCTCGGTATACCCTAAACCGGTATTATTGTTAAGTCTCCTTTGATTTTTTAGAAATTTATCCATCCTCTTAGTACTTTCTTCAGATCTCTTAATCATCTCATTATGTTGTTGAATAATCTTCACTTAGTTTCTCAGTTTTTCATTCTCTTCATTTAATTCACCAATATCTTCCAATTTTCTAGCAAGTTCAATATTCAATCGGTTTGCCTCATGACTTATACCAACCATCCGATTGGTAATCTCAAAGTAATGTTTGATAAGTCTCATTATTTCATATTCTTTCTCTTGTAGCTTTTCAATCATTTGTCTCCTATCCTCAACAACCATATTTATTTCTTGTTCATCTTTATTTGCATCATTCAAGACTTCAACCATTCTAACCATTTGTGTATCTTGAACGATCTGTAGTGCTTTCACTTGTTCAGTAAGTTGTTGATTGCTTTCAGATAGTTTTGATATGATTCCTTCAGATGCATCAGATATGCTACTAGATTCAGATCCAGATGTATCAAATGGGTCATGTATCTCTTCTTCCTAATAATTAGTATCATTACACTGAGATGCCATATATTTTCTCTTAACCAACACCTCCTTTAGTTTCTCCTTGGCTTCTTTGAATTGTTCAATGTAGATCTGCAACTATAATTTCTGATTCTCAATAGTTTTTTCAAGCGTATACCTTTCCATCGTAAGATCTTTTCTCTTCAGTGATTAAACTTTCTAAATATGAGAACTAGCTCTTATACCAATTGTTGGAATGATAGAAATATGTGTACTGAGACGGGAGGGGAGAATCAATACCCTTAAAAACTTTTCAAACAAATCTTTGTAATCATAAACTATAATAACTAACTGATTATTTTGCTTTCACCATACATGAAATATCATTGTTGAAATGTGAATTCATGTAATCAAAACAATAAAACATTCATGAAACTCAAGTACACATAATAAATGTATTTTGGTATCATAGAAACCCTTGTTAGAAGGTAGAAAATGTGGTGGGGATGGAACCCACAAAGCTTCACTACTGTAGTAATAAAGTAGCCTATTAGAGCTTACAAAGATTAATCACTTTTGGTGACCTTACCCTATTAGGAGTAACAATAAGATTGATTAGATCTACCTGATATGATGATTTTGCAACACAATGTATGTGTACACTCTATTAGGATATTTAGGCAAAGATGGTTAAGTCTACTCTATTAAGAGATTTTGGGTATGTTACAATTGTTAGAAAGTAACAAAATTATGATATGAAAAAATACAATCTGAATATTATGGATAACAGATCCCTTAAGTGCAATAAAATTATCACCTTGTTGTGACTGGTAATACTTTTTGTACTGCTCGGTTGCCTTGTCTCTATTCTGAAAATTGAATGTTTCAATGAAATCCTTGTGCTAAAACCCTTTTCTAATCTTCTGATGTCCTTAGTGTGGTGGCTACTTGATCATAATTTGATCATCATACTTGTGAAAATAACACCTTACCCATACATATATCAAACTTCTTAACCTAATTAGGGTTTTACAATATCTTAGAAAACCTAAGATCAACGATGTACAAAATTTACCTTGATCATCTATACATATGAAACATAAACAATTAATGATTTCATTCGTAATTAATGTCCTCCTCGATCATTGTAAACCATTTTATAGCTTGGAAAAAAGTTGTTACATTGAATGATGTGTCATTACAAACTTTTATGTAACTACTGGTTTACTCAATAAATATTGTCTCTTGGTGCTTGGTGTATATTGTTGCTCAGTAAGTGTGTTGCTTGGTGACCACTGCACTCGATTAACTCTACGCTCGGTGATCATTACCGACTAGTATGTCTTTGACTCTGTTACCAACTGGAAATTTGAATACTAATGACAACCTTCAAACTCATATGGAGTAACATACCTTTCTTTACAAATCATTTAAATAATATCATTTCTTTTGGGTTAAAGTTTTACGAGTTATATTAAACATTTGGGTATTATCTTTTTATTTATTTTTATATTTTGGTGAATCAAGTAATAATTCCTTTTTCCCCATTTTTTAATTTTTAGATCAAACTTATAAAATATTTGTCCAACATCAACTTGTTTATGCTATTCTCTAAACCAATTGAAAGAGAATACTTAACACATGGATAGAGTCTCATGTACTTGAATTTTGAATTGCATTGATCACAAGCCTACCACAATGTTTGAAACTTGTTAAGTTTAGAAATGAGAAGTCTCTTGATCCTCCCCCACCCCACACAATCAACCAGGAAAGAGATAAGACTACTCTTTCGATATCCTTTTATATTGGAAAGATCCTCCAGTCATTACTATAGCTATACTAAGGAGACCACGTATATAACATCAAACAATGGTATTACTTTCAACAAACTAATAAAAAAGATTTGATTGATTACTCTAACAATTTTACTTAAGACTATGTAATATATCTTTTTATTGTAAATTGTAAAACATGTCCTTACTATATGAAAAAAAAAATCTTTAACTTATAACTTAAATATTCAGTAAGAATTGTCTACACATATGGTAATTAACATTTAAAACATGGCAAGATTAAAGCTTTATATTCAAGTGGCACAACAAAATTATGACAACACCACACAATATTCTTCTCTTTTGCAATACAATCCTCTCTTTAGAATATCATTTATTTTAGTTTTAATTCTCTCAACTTTAACCATGACCGCAAATGCATGCATATTAAATTACTCAAAAAAATAATCATAGACGTGTACAACACTTTTAATGATTCTCATTTCCTTTCGAAATGGGGAAATAATCTTGGGAATTATAAACTATGTAAAATCTCATGCTTTATTTTATGACTGCTAAACAACAGTGGCTAATCTCCATGCAAAATGTACCAAAGACAAAAAAGTCAAATCTCTTTTTTTTTTCAGATTTACGAAAACACACTGTTTTGTTACAATCTTTTGTCATTTTCCACCAGAAAATATGTAGATCATGATCACAAAAATCCATTGTATTTTTTATTTTAAAAATTTGATAAATTGTACATTTGCATGAAGAATAGCCACATTCGTACTAAATTAAGGCTAAGCCAACTCGCTTTTCCTATGACCTAGGCCCATGTGATGAAAATTGTAAGCTTTTGATATTTTGGTATACGACGAATCCCCCACCATCTTTTTCCTTTGTCATTTTTCTTTACCTTTTGATGTGGACATCAATACTCTTGAAACCTGGAATGGTTCATAATGTTTTAGGTCTAAAGTCTTTCACAGATTGATTGCACCCCCTCAGCTGAAAACATAGGCAGAGGAAAGCAATGGAAGCAGGGGTGATGTTGAGGTACTCAACTTTGTTGCACAAAGAGAAACATGAGAATTATATAAAGATTAAAGAGAAAAAGTAAGCAAAGCATCCTTGAAGAAATGAGGAATTATTGCATGGTTTGTGTGGGAATCCTACATCCTTGAAGAAATGAGGAATAATTGTATGGTTTGTGTGGGAAACCTTGTTGAAAAAGGAAACATCTCTAATGGTTTCTTTCCTTGGCTTCAGTTTGGTAGTAGTCGTTCACTTCCTTATCACCAAGAGATTCCTCAGCTGTATGAAAAATATCTCCCACTTTATGTCACTCAAATTCAGACGTATCTACATAGTCTTACATGTAGTGTTAACCACTTCCACATTGCGAATATTTTTGGGGGCAGGAAAGAGCTATGAAAACAAAAAACATTTGTGGAAGAATGATTGTTTACCATCTATTAGAAATTTAGAAAAATGGTGGGACAGAGATAGGTGTAAAGGGAAAGCATTCACCTCGATAATGTGTGAATATCATGATAAATCATGAAGAATGCAAGAATTGTGATGATCTTCAAGGGAAGGAAAGGGCCACGAAAACATCAAACATTTGTGGATACCTCTATCAATGAGATTAAGTTTAGACTAATGTAAAATTGGATTATTAAGTTACAAGACTTCTTTATGCTTGATTACTGTTCATACTCTTATGTACACATGAACATTAGATTTTAATATAAAGCATTTAAAACTCGAGAAAAATGTGTTCGAATGAATTCTAAAAAATGTGTTTGAATAAATTCTTCATATTTATAGTTGTACAAAGAAATTGAGAAGAAATGGTCTACATAACTGAATCTAATAATCTAAGGTAATTGTATTTATATTTGATCTTAGAATTTAGATGGCATAAGTTTTTCATAGTTTATGAATTGTCAATAGAAATTTTGTATTTATTTTTCATTCAATGTTTTGAAGCACCATGATGACAAATAACTGTCTTTTCTCCTTGTTTGAATGAATTCTTCTTATTTGCTGGTCTACAAAAAAAAATTCAATGTTTTGAAGTACCATGATGACAAATAACTATCTTTTCTCCGTGTTTGAATGAATTCTTCGTATTTGTTGTTGTACAAAGAAATTGAGAAGAAATGGTCTACATAACTAATGAATTCTTCTTTTGCAGTTGTACAGAGAAATTGAGAAGAAATGGTCTACATAACTGAATCTAAATAAAAACGTACTTGTATTTATATTTGATCTTAGAATTTATATGGCATAAGTTTTTCACAGTTTATGAATTGTCAGATAGGAATTTTATATTTATTTTTCATTCGATGTTTTGAAATTTTCTTTGAATTTTCATTAAATGTTTTGAAGTACCATGATGACCAATAAATGTCTTTTCTCCCTTACAGAATGTTATGTCTAACCTTGTAAAGAGATATTTTATGCCAAGAATTGACACATCTTAGTTTTTCAAATGAATCATTTTGGTTTGGATGGGAAGTTAATTTTGGTGTGGGTATGAAATTTGATATTGAGATCGATGCATGGAATTGATTTTTGACTGTCTGTGTTGCCCATGACAATTAAATTGATTTGATAATTTTAATCTTGCTCTATTGGCCACATTGTTATCCACATATTGTCATTTGTTCCATGTGATGTAAAAGTACATGGAAATATATTTCTACTGACACTGTTATAGAACATGCAATTGAAGATGTAACATGTAGTTTTCCTTCGAATAGGTTGTTAAATTATAGTGAACTTTTCACTCGAAGTTACAGGAAAAAAGAAATATTTCAAAGGATAAGCTCAAGGATATGGAAGAATAAGCATTTGGTGATCCAAGAATGAGTTGGGAAATCTAAAAGGTCCTTTAGCATATTAGTTTTGGAGAGGGTCATTTTGGAAGATATGGTGATGGGATTTTCTATATAATTAGTTTTCTTGTGGCCAATATGGCATTAATTACAATCAGTGTAACCCTTGCACCTGGTTGGTGCAAGTGCTACTTAGCTAACATTTTTTTAAAAGAATCTAGTGAGATGCATAATGGCGTGGATTTCAAGTTTGCACATTAGGCCCAAAGGTAAGTATGCATTTATTTAAAAACTATTAAAATAAAATTTAATATTCGTTACAATCAATAAAAGTTGGAATTCATTTAATATTGCTTGCACATTAGCATTCACATTCTTTGTTAGGTATGTGTTGGCGTATCCATGTCAAGATTTCAGCTCACATTTATCTATTCCATTATTATAAATAATTACACCCTTTGGACAAAAATTGTAGTCATTACCACAAAATAGAACTGTAAGATCTAAATTTGGAGGCGGTTTTGAATGCCCTAGATCTCCTAAATAAGATTTGTATAATGAAAGGAAATCCTATGTCCAAATTCAGGATATTACATTTAATTATATTGATCAAAAGGATGGAAAAGAGCATGTAAGGAATAATGTGATAAGATGCCTACCTCATGACATATCTGATCTGGAAAACTCATTTTCTGAGTTTTGTAGACTATTTCTGGAGATGCTAACAGTTGATACCAAACCAGAGCACAGAGATGGACAAAACCCAGAAATATTTTTCGATTTTGATGTCCTCTTATGAAAAAGGTCGACCCTGTACCACTTTTGCCAACTTGATCTGCTCAACTCTGAAAGTATCCCAGTTCACATAGTCCGACAGAAATCTGAAAAGGGTATCCAGATCTGGCCTCGAATCCTCTGTCCTGCACCTGCAAATATCTAAAAGGGGGGTTTTGGGGTGGCTATATAGGGTTTTGCCTTAGTCAAACCCCCATTTTGGTGGTTTCCACCTCCATGAATAGCCAAGTATATAGAATGTATATTGTGTGTGTTGCTCTTTGGAAAGAGTCTTTTGAACATGCAATATCAAGATCTAATCTTCTAGATTAACAATCCTAACATAACATGGAAATGAGAAAGCAATGCATAGAT
>MU226169.1:2269913-2301797 GCA_018584345.1 Thuja plicata
TTTGTATAGATTTTGCCAAGATATCATCTACATAATCTTCCAAAATCTTATGAATATAATCATGAAAAATCAAAGTCATGGCACGTTGATAAGTAGCTCCCGCATTTCTTAATCCAAAAGGCATCATAACCCAACAGACTGTTCCCCAAGGTGTAATAAATGCGGTCTTAAGTTGATCCTCAATAGGAATGAAGATTTGATTATAACCTAAAAATCCATCCATAAAAGATAAGAACACATGACCTACTGTGGAATCTAGGTAACGGGAAGTCATCTTTTAAAGATGCTTGGTTTAAATCATGAAAATCAGTGCACATTCTTATTTTATTTTTGCCCTTAGAAATAGCCACAATGTTGGAAATCCAGTCGAAATAATCGATAGAGCAAATGAATCCAGCACCTAATAATTTTTCAATTTCAATTTTAATAAGTAAAGCGATGTCGGGATTCATCTTACGAATCTTTTGTTTTACCGGTTTAGCATTGGGTTTAAGTACAATATTATGAGTGACAATCTTGGGATCTATACCAGGCATGTCTAAATATGTCCAAGAAAAGATATCCTTATATTCAATCAAAAGAGAAACCAATTAATCACGTTCATCTTGATACAAACATTTCCCAATTTTGATTGTTTTTTCAACATCATTCTCATCCACTTGAACATCAATAGTCTCAGTTATTTATAGATTGCTTTGTATGGGAGAATCTATTGGTAGAGGGGAAATATCTGGTTCATTATGTTCTCCAAAATAGGCTTCATTGTTGAGGCAATACAGTTTCCTTCGTTTATGATGAAATGTAGGTAGATCTTGATAAGCCCCTAAAAAATTAGCGAGGGCTTCATCCTCAGGAAAGATATCCAACCTAGTTTTTTGATCCATGTCTAGGAGAAACGGATTAACCAATTTCAAATGTCCACCACAAATATGATTAACATCAAGAGGAAAAACTGAGGGTTGCCTATAAGGATTGAATCCTAATCCACAGGTATAATCGCAACCGTCATTATCTAGGGGTACTTGTATACCTTGTTCATACTTACCACAACCTTTCCCACTAAATCCTGATTTCTTGAGTAAGTGATAACTTGAACCATACATGTCAGCCATATCGGATTGAGTTAAAGGAGCGGCATATGTCACAATGTCATGAAAATCTGGTTTTATTGTCTCAATTGTTTCATTATGAGAAGTAGCAACAAAGTTACTCTTTAACTCCTCAAAAAGCGGAGAAGGAATAAAGACTTGTTTTTCAAACTCAGTTTGTTCTTTCATAAATTCCAAATTTGATACCTTATATTCTCCTATAAAATTAGGATTGAAATCCAATGTTCCCCAATCATCTTCTGTCAAGGAAGAGGATGGAATCTCATCTTGTTTAACCTCAAGGGGTTGCTCAGGTTGTTTTATTGGTTGAATAGGTTCGGGAACCTTAGCATATTCTGCATTCAGGCAAGGGTTTGGTGCATCATCCGCATGTAGTGTGTACATCAGATTGTTATAAATGAACCTAACCTTGCAATGAAGAGTAGAAGGAACTGCATGCATAGTATGTAACCAAGGTCTTCCTAATAGAAGGTTATAATTGAGTGGTCCAGGCATAACATGGATAGGAGTGTAAAGAAGCATAGGACCAACTTTAATAGGTAATGTAATGATACCCAAGGTTTTCTTTGCAATATTGTCAAATCCACGAATAGGGATGTTATCCGGTTGAATAGTTGTAAGATCGGCTTTAATTGCCTTAAGCATATCCAAGCTACAAACATTAATCCCAGATCCATTATCAATCAATGTTCTACAAATGATACTCTGATTAATAGAGACAGCAACCATAAGAGCATCATATTGATTCTGCACCTCAACAGTAGGTAAATCATCATCGAAAAACACAATAGGAGGTACAGAAGGCATAGTATGCATGCACTCTAGAAATGAATTAATATTCTCTTGGTTAGGAGGTGGAGCAGGAAGAGTAGATAAAGCTTTTTGCAATGCCTCATGATATGTAGGAGAAGCTTGAAGTAATTCCCATAAAGATATCTTAGCCAGAGTAGCGTGTAACTATTCCACTAAGTCATATTCCTTAAAGGAATAAGGTAACCTAGGTGCTGGAGGAAGCACGAGTTGAGAAGGAGGTAAAGTTGCTGGGACAGTAGGTTGAGGATTATTCTGTGTGCGTTAAGCATGCGAAATATAATCCATTTTATCAAAGAAATCCAAAGGGTCTCTAGGTTTACCCTTAATAATCATCGGAGGACACCCTTTTACTATCATCAAAGGTTTAGGAAAGAGTGTCTTAGGTGTCTCAATGTTGCAAATAGAGGAATATGAAGGTAACCATGCATATACCCTATGGTAAAGGTCTATTGAAGAAGTTGTGGAGGAGGATGAAATAGGAATAGGATCCATGGGGATCTCATTCGAACCATTTGCATTATCACTTCCATGTACCTCATTAAGGGATCTATCATTTTGTACCACAAAATCCTCATCAAAGTATTCAAAACAAAAATCATACATGTTAAACAAAAGGAAGTACTACAAGCATGAAAAATGTAAATGTTTTTGTATTTTTTTTTTAAAGGTAATTTTATAATTTTTATATATTTTTGTGAAATATAAATGCAAGAAAAAAAGAAATCTATTTCTATGTTCATGCAAGATATAATATGAAATGTAAATCTAACACCAAAAAGAAAGAGTTGTCTATCTCGAGTTCACCAAAATGTAAGATCTAAATTTGGAGGCGATTTTGAATGCCCTAGATCTCCTAAATAAGATTTGTATAATGAAAGGAAATCCTATGTCCTAATTTAGGATATTACATTTAATTATATTGATCAAGAGGATGGAAAAGAGCATGTAAGGAATAATGTGATACGATGCCTACCTCATGACATAGCTGATCTGGAAAAACTCATTTTCTGAGTTCTATAGACTGTTTCTGGAGATACTGATTGTTGATACCGAACCGGAGCACAGAGACGGACAAAACCCAGAAATATTTTTCCGTTCTGATGTCATCTTATGAAAAAGTTTGACCCTGTACCACTTTTTCCAACTCGATCTGCTCAACTCTGAAAGTGTCCCTGTTCACACAGTTCGACAGAAATCCGAAAAGGGTATCTAGATCTGGCCTCGGATCCTCTGTCCTGCATCTACAAATATCTGAAAGGGGGGTTTTGGGGTGGCTATATAGGGTTTTGCCTTAGTCAAACCCCTGTTTTGGTGGTTTCCACCTCCATGAATAGCCGAGTATATAGAATGTATATTGTGTTTGTGTTTCTCTTTGGAAAGAGTCTTTTGAACATGCAATATCAAGATCTAATCTTCTAGATTAACAATCCTAACATAACATGGAAATGAGAAAGTGATGCATAGATTTGAATATGATAAAGAAAGCATACCAAGCCCCCAAGGCTAAATTATTCCTATCAACTCACAATCCGTAATTGCTACCCCATGATAATGTCCTTTGAATGCTTGAATGTTGAAGATGGTAGATCTAAAAAGAAAGCCTTCTTGCTTCAATGAAGATCTACAATAACTTGTCTTTGAAGAATGCTTTGATTGAAGATTATGATATGTCCTACTAGCTTGTCCTTCTATATCATCCTCTTACTTTATTGCCTCATCATTCCATCATGTAATCTCCTGATTTCGTTTCATTTCATTTCATGATCAAATGAAGGCAAAAGAGAGTGTTTATATAGAGATTTCAATATAGGTCTCCTAGGGAAATGCAATGGATCCAAATTCAAATTTCACCTTGAATAATTCTCCAATCACAATCACCAACCAAGGAGGGAACATAATAACTTGAATATCAGAGAAAACACTTCCGCATCCGAACCCAGGGACCTATTTCAAGTTTCGGACCCCGATAAGCTCTGGATTTGGAAACGGGAACCAACACCTGTTAGGGGATAGGGTCAACCTTGGCCCTGTCCTAGGATAGGGTCAACCTCAGCCCTGACCTAGGACAGGGTCAACCTTGACCTTGTCCTAGGATAGGGTTGACCTCGGCCCTATCCCTAGTTTTCAGGCAAGTCAGCAGGATGTGACAGAAAGGCTCCTAGGTCAATCGGGGACCTAGGAAGGTGGAGGAATGAGTCAGAGTGTTAAGAAGGCCTAATAGGCCTAGAGAGAGAGTAATATGA
Source organism: Thuja plicata (assembly GCA_018584345.1). Lineage (NCBI taxonomy): Eukaryota > Viridiplantae > Streptophyta > Pinopsida > Cupressales > Cupressaceae > Thuja > Thuja plicata. The sequence continues at coordinate 2,274,079 of MU226169.1, forward strand.
GGCCTAGGAGGACCAATACATAGGTCCTACCTAGAAAGAAGAACCATGGAGAGGAAAAATCTAGGAGGATCCATAAGATCCTAACCCTAATTTCACCTAAACATGTAAACATGCAAATCTATTATGTAAACATACTAAACGAGGGTGCTAAACTCATCCAAATGGAAGTGCTTCCATTTTAAGATGATACAAGAACAAATAAGTAAACCTTGCACTTATGATCTTGATTTTCAAATTTGTAGTTTCAAGATTTCATACCATTTTGAACGTAGGAAAAGTAGCCTTGAATATATTATCTATTTTCTTAATAAATATACATGTTGTTGATATTATGGAGAAAGTCCTGCTAAAGAGAATTGATAAACTTTACCATATTAGAATGTGGAAGATAATTTCTCATCTTATATTTCAGTAAACTTTTAGATCAATTTGGTACTTTAAACATTTTTTTTAAATATGAGTGATATACAATATCTATACTTGTTCTTATAATTCTGGAATTAATTTTATATTATTCTAAGTAGTATTTTAATATATGTGAAAATTAGGCTAGGAATCAGTGGGATTTGATTTTCTAATGATTACAATTTGTTATATTGATTGCCTTACCTATTTAGGTGATAAATGAATGTGTTAATTATTAGGTTTTAGTATGCTTTTCCTAGCAGTGATAAGCTTTCTAATATGAAGATGAAAAACAAATCTATTGTTTTCTTCATAGGACATAGTACTACTAGTACTTATGTAGATTTTATATTCAGTATAATGTTGATTGAACTATACAAAGGGAAGAATATACGTTTCAAAGTCATGAGTTTAAAATTTTGAATATTCCATTTACTATTTCCTAAAATTTATCCTCTTGCACATGTAGAAGTGCTTAGTGACACCGAGCATTCATAATTGTCTTCCACTTTCTGATATTGATGTAGTTGATGCTATGAGATTTCAACCAAGATCATAGAGTTGAGACAAGGATTGAGCAATGACTTTGCAAGCTATTTTTTAACTCAAACATAGAGTGAAGAAACTTGGCAACTTAAAAATTATGGCATTTAAAAAAAATTGAGTTGAATTTCAAATTATTTTATAATAAGTCAAGTGTGCAAATCAAGTTTGTAGACCACTAACCTTGGCTCAAACTTAGATTTGTGAGTCCTTGTGAGGACTTGTCAAGTCTCAAAACTATCGTTGGGAGGGAATGTGACACAAATTTGTTAAGAAGTATTCAATAATTTTCAAGAAAAGACAACCAACAAATTGAGAAAATTGTTGATAGAGATATGGTTATGCAAATTTAAAGGAATTGGAATGACAAATGATGGAAAATAGCGTATTTTTAAATAGATGACACACACTTAATATGGTGAAAAAGCGAGAAAATAAATTCTTATGGGCCATCATAGCTCAAAAATTCCAAATAAAAATGAAGAGAGTTTTTGTCAAAAGTTGCAATCATAAGTGCTTTGTTGGGCATGTATGCAAATTGCTTGTAGATATAGCAAATTGAGTAGTTGATAAAGAAGTAGTTAGGACTAGAGAGTAAACTAATTTGCTTATGATTTTGGTGTATAATGTGATATTTTACATATTATAAATATGTAGAAAATAAGGGGAAAAATGTGCAGAGGGTTTCCATTCGTAAGATATTTAAGAACTCGAAAATTTTCCCTTAGGGAAATGGAAAATGGAACCCATGTTTTAGCGGCGGCCCTCCAGAAAACAAATATTCTTATAGGTTTTCAAAACTTAGTAAGATTGGGTCTGAAAGGTTTGATAAAATAACTCCTTCAAGCGGTGAAGAGAACTGGTGGATTACAGAATGAGATAACATTGCATTAAAATTGGATGAATATAAGGGAAAATATAAACAAGAAAATAGTATTAAAAAAAAATACTTGGATAAAGCTAGAACAATTGCTAATTTTGAGCGACAATAATAAATATTTAGGAATGAAAAAATTGACACTAAAATTTATGTCAGTTAAATTTGCAAAATAAAAAGTCGTTAACTTTGCGTGCACCATTAGTTTTAAGAGCATTAGGTAGACGAATTACCTCAAGATTTTGAACTTAGGGTTTCAAACTAGTTTACAAGCATATTTATTTCTATTGCTTTATGTTCATAATCTGGTTCAAACAATACCCTGAAGTAGGGTTTTAAGAATGCCTATGAATGGTGGAAATGAAACCTCGCTGAAAATCTGCTCAATAAGCTTTAATTTCATAAATCTCTAAAAATAGTTAGGGTTAGCATAAACTTCAAGAGCAAATGGAGATTGACAATGATGAGAAAAGAAAATATAGTATGAAGAAGACCCATTCATGACCTCTACCCTCTCTAGACACATTAAAGGAGAAATGATAGACATGTCAAACAAGAAAATGTTTCCAAAAGGATGCCATAAATTATGGCAATTTTTTCCAGGGAAATGAAAAAACCCATTGGCAAAAATCCAAACAGCCAATGAGAAAATAGAAGATAATCATGGGAAATTCTACTTTAATAAAAATATTTCCAAAGACCTTAGGTTAAGGAATTTTACACATTTTCCAAAAAAAGGATTAATGCTCAAAAGCTCAGTGAAAACATTAGTCTTCTTCCTAAAAGGCAGGGACTAACAATTCATATTTTTAAATTTCAATTATCTCCAACTTCAAATAAAAAATTAAGCACTAATTTATCATTGTAAATATTTATACAATAAAATGAATATTGGTTTTTGTGACAATTGATTTTAGATTAAATAGTGTTTAACTTATTCTAAAATTATAATTAGTAATTGTTTACTTATTTTAAAATAAAAAATATTGTTGTAATAATCTTAATAGTACACAATCTTACATAAAATAGAATTCCACTTAAAAATACTTCTTTTTCTTTAAAATATTTATTATCAATGTCAAATTTATAAACCTATATTAAAATAATTCTAACTTTGATATGGATTAGAATAACTAATAAACTTATATTAATACACTAATAATTCTATTGTCCATAATTAGAATTTTTTCACTTTTGTCCTAACAATAAATATGTCATTCATCATAGAATAATGTGCAGTACTAGACCAACAATTCGAAAGGGGTGTTTAGGCAGGAACTTGGGACAGGGAGAGCGACAAGGGAATGTTTCTAATAACGTCGCTGGTGGCCCACTAGCAAGCATGCAAAATGCTAGACTGGAAGGGGGAAGGACAACTAAAAGCCAAGAGGTGCAGATTCTGAAGACAGAGACTCACAGGAGGGTGGGTTCTCCAATGATCTAAGTGGGAATGTTGGGCCATTTGATGAGATTTGGAAGGATGAATCATGAGGGACATTGGGTAAGATCCCAGCCAAACCATGACCTTGTTCCTCCCTTTTTAGGGTAAAACCATGTGGTAAGTTGGCTTTTCCACAGGTTAATAACATCTCAGATTTGACTGTAGGAAGGTATGCCATTTAAATCCCAGACCCAATGATTGATCACAATATATCCCTTATGGCCCTCTCACTAGTAGGTAATTTTATGGGTCCCAGACCTAATATTGATCTGGTTAGCACTTTTGCTAAAAATAAATGGTGGTTAAAAGGTCGGGTTGAGATAACTGTTATGTCAAAGGGTTTCTTTTCATTTGCTTTCTCATGTGAAGAAGACTTATTTGATGTCTTATGCAGAGGTCCTTGGGTGTTGTGGAAGTCATCACTAGCTCTGTGGAGGTGGACCCCTAATCTAGAATTGAATGATTCCATCTTTGTTACGACCCATGTTTGGGTGAGGCTCTCGGGCTTTCCATTGGAATATTAGTATGAAGATGTTTTTAGGGTTTAGATAGATCTTTTGGGGAGCTTTTGTCCATTGATCCCATGACAACAAATAGAAATAAAATAATTTGTGCTAGAATATGTGTTGGGGTTGGCCAAGATATTGACCTTCCTTCCTCTATGGAGAGTGTGTCTAAGTTGGGGAAATGGGTTCAGCCAGTGGAATTTGAATCCTTTCCCTTTGTCTATTTCCTTTGCAAGAAATTTGGGCAATGGGCAAAAAAGTGTCCTATGTGGGATAATAAGGGGAGTTCCTAGAAAAAGGTCTAGAGAGAGAAGAAAGTGAATATGAATCAGCGGGAAGGTACAACAAGTGACAATAATACTAAGGAAAATCCTAGTAATGGGGAGATCCTAGAGGCTCAATAAAAGGTCAAACGAGAAAATCTTGACAATAATAAAATTCCAGATAGGGAGGGGAAGGATGAGGAAGAGTATCAAGCCATCTCCCCAGGTAGGTTGCTAATTTGGATTAGGAGACATTCCGAAATGAAGAAATATAGAATAAGCTCGAAGGGCCCCCTGGAGTTGAACTTAGATCAAAATTTGGAGGAGGGAGAAATATTAGAGGGAGATAATGTAAGTGGGGAAGGTGATTCTAACTCCCTAGATAAGGATAAGGAGGTGCGGTGGGTGGATGATTCTCAACCCATAATATTCTGGATTATTTCATCTCTGGAACACAAAGGTCTCTAGATTTTGTTAAACTCACCTTCCCAGAAGATGGTCCTTCACCTCTTTCTCTGGCTAAGCTAAAGATGAAAAAGAATGAGGAGCATGGGTAAGACGACTCTTAGGGTTGGTATGGAGAACCCTAAGAATATAGAGAATGTCTTAGAGGAAGATGGACCCTTCACAACCGTTGAAAAGAAGAAGGGAAGAAAAGTTGTTCCCCATGCTGGTGTCTCTACTAGGAATAGGCTAAAGGTAGATGTTAGTACTCCCAAATCTCCACCAAGTAGAAAAATCTTCTAAATAACATGGAGAGTAGGAGTTCCATTAAAATATAGCAGATGGTAGCCAAAAACCCATCTTGGATGTTTGTTCCCCAAGTAAGAAATTAAAATAATTTCATGGAACATTAGGGGACCTAATGGTTCCCATAAGAAGGATATTCTCCAGAATCTTGTAAGCGGTCATAAGCTAGATATATTTTGGGTTCAGGAGACTAAAATAACTAAGGCAAAGGTGGAGAAGATTAGGGTGTTAAAAAATTGTGGGGTTGTTGGTAGTAATTCTGAAGGGGCTTCAAGTGGGGCTTCTATCTTTTCAAATTTAAATCGTATTAAGGGTGTGCCTCTTGATGCAAAGGTGAATATTGTCTCTATGAGGTTTCATCATATAAGGGATAACTTCACTCATGTCTTATCCAATATCTATGTTCCAAATACTAAAGCTTATAGAAGCAAATTTTGGAAAAGGTTGGACTTTTCTCACTTGAAATTGTTTGAGGACAACTCGATTGTAATGGGAGATTTTAATATGCCTCTACAAGAAACATAAAAATTTGGAGGATCTCAAATTCATATGGAGCCTATACTGGATCTCATGAAGTTTATCAACAACCAAGTGTTACTTGATGTTGATCTTCAAGGTGCTAGCTATACGTGGATGAATAGAAGGGATGGAAAGGAGTTGATACAAGTTTGTCTTGATCGGGCCCTCATTTCAAATGTTTGGATGGTTAAATTCTTGTGCTCCCTTATGACTCTCTCTAGAGTTGGATCATATCATTTTTCCATCACCTTTGTTGCTGATGTTTGTTTTAGGAAAGTAAAATTTCCCATTTAGATTTGAAAAAATAAGGCTGGCTCGCCCCAAGCTTTAGGAAAGTATAAAATATTGATGGAATATCTTTGTGCATGGTTTTGTTTTAAGGTGGCATAAAATTTAAGATTTGTAAAAGACAATGTAAAGCGCTGGAATAAAGAGGCGTTTGGGGATATTTTTTCTTTGAAGGTTTTCATTCTTCTTGATCTCAAAGATATCCAAGATATAATTCAAATGGAGGGCTATAGCTCTGTCTCTTTGGCCAGAGAAAATGAAATTAATTAAATGCCATGATTTCATGCAAAGGAGGAAGAATTTTGGAAGAAAAGATTGAGATCACTCTGGCTTTCAATGGGTGATAAAAATACCAGGTTCTTTCATATGACGGCTCTGAAACATAAGGCAACTAATAGGATTTATCAAATTTGTATTGATAGTGTGGTTAAGTATAAGGAAGAAGACATTCAAGAGGAAGTAATATGTTTCTTCTCCTTGCCCCTTTCTATTGATCCAAATCTGAATGTTATATCTCAAGATGATTTGTTAAAGGCTATCCCTACTATTTTTGGAGAAGAGAAAAATAGATTCCTGACTCCCATCTCTTCCAAAGAGGAAATTAAAGAAGTGGTGTGCTCTTTTGAAGGAAAAAAATCTCCAGGCCCAAATGGTTTCCCTGTGTTATTTTTTTAGATTTTTTGGAATGTTGTGGAACTTGATGTTGTTAATATTGTCAAATAATTCTTTCGAGATAAGAAATTATTGAAAGAGCTGAACTCTAATTTTTTAGTTTTGGTTCCTAAATCTTCTAGGACTTCTTTAATGGATTGCTTCTGCACTATCGCCCTATGCAGCTTATTTTATACGATTATCTCCAAGGTTTTAACTTCCATATTATTGGTTTTTTTTTTCCTTCAATAATCTCTCCTTAACAAAATGGCTTTGTTCCTGGGAGATAGATCCCTGATTCTATTATCACAGTGCATGAGAATATTCATTATTTGGAGGTTTCTAAAAAGTATGGGTTCCTTACGAAACTAGATCTTTCCAAAGACTATGATCAGGTGGAATGACATTTCTTATTTAAAATATTGAAGGTTTTTTGATTCAGTAATAAGATTCTTCAACTGATCTAGTAACTAATTCCTACTTCCTCTCTTTCTGTTATTGTTAACGGGTCCCTGTCTCATTTTTTAAGCCGTCCAGAGGCCTAAGAAAAGGAGATCCCACATGTCCCATTATTTTCATCATCATGGCTGGAAGAGTGGGGAGATACCTACAAAAGATGTTTTTTGAAGGTACCATACTAGGTCTCAACCTTTCTTCCTCAAATTTGGTGTGCTCTCATCAACAATTTGTTGATAACACTATTTTGATGAGAAACTCTTCTATCCAAGAAGCTAGATCCTTGAAGAACACTCTGAATATTTATGGTCAGGCTTCAGGCCAACTTATCAATTTTAATAAGAGCTCTCTCTTCTTCATGAATTCTCCTAGGTAGAGATAAAGAAGGATTGCTAACATCCTTGGCTGTTAGATTCGCTCCCTCCCTACCACTTACCTTGGTCTTTCTCTTTTCTCGAAACTGCTAGATTCTTTGGAACTCTCTGATTGATAGGTTTAACAAGAAAATTGTTGGTTTTAAAGGGTCTTTGCTAAGTTAGGTTGGTAAGATTCTTCTCTTGAATTCATCTCTTCAAAATATGCTAATTTATGCTTCAAGTCTATTTAAGATTCCTTCAAAATTTGTGGAAGTCATTGAGAAAATTCAAAAATATTTTCTTTGGTCGGGTGTTAAGGAGAGGAAGCATATGTCATTACTTTCTTGGGAGAATGTTTTTAGGCCTAAAAATTTAGGGGGTCTTGGAATCATAAGTATAAGGATCTTTAACAAGGCCCTTCTGGCTAAGAAAATTTGGAGAATATACGAAGAAGATAGGGAGTGGAACTCTATATAGAGATGTTGGCAAGTGACCTAATAAAAATTTCTTATAGGTTGTCATTTATGGAAACACTACTCATTAGCATGGTCACTTGGAGCACAGTCCAGTTTTGGATATTCAATTTTGTAAAAATTACTAAGTCCAGGATGCAGTTAACATGGTACAGTCACATAGTTTTGATCAGCGAGTACCGTATGCATAAAAATAAGGCATGTAAGCTTAGATAAGTGTACTATGGGATAACATAGACATTCAGTTAAGGTCTCTTGGGTTTTTGAGTTGATAAGACAAAAGCTATAACATGTTGAAGTTAGATGAAGACAATACAACAACGATACAGGGCAGATGAATGGTCACGATGATCAAGGGAGTAATTTGAGGAATCTAGAAGTGCTACTTCTAATTTGGATCAGGTTCTACACTAATGTTTTTGGAGTATGATCGCCGAATATGTATTTTCTATTTGGTTAAGAGTTGGACACATTTTGTGATGTTCTTGTTAGCCTGCAAGAAGAACTTTTTGAGATTGAATATATAAGTAAAGTTGTTTTATGATGCAAAGTAATATGTGGAATGCATAGATGCATTATGATGTTAGGATCAGACATAAGTTGATGTGAGCTATAATTGGGACTACTTAAGTATATAATATTCTTGTATTATTCATTTTGATAAATCATTGTATCAGAATAGCTTTGCATTGTAAAAGTCGTGTGTTCCTTGTATACCCCTAACAAGGTTTCTATCCTTTAATAGAGATATGTACTAAATGTAATATTCAATTGCTAATAGGGATAGGTCTCCTAATAGGGACATTATACTCTTAGTGCATTGTCTGTGGGTATCATGTCCACAGGGGTTTCCCTTGGCCAAGGTTTCCTCGTGAACAAATTATGGTGTTATGAGTTGTTTACTTTATGTGCATGTTCTATTTATTTCAGTAATTGCATGGTTAAGTTTGAATTTGTTAAATCTATTTATAAATTGTTGTAATACTGATTCACCCAACCCCCCCTGTTAGTATTACTTAATACTAAAAAATGGTATCAGAGCTTGTGGCCCTATGAGAGAAATCCTAACATCTTAAGGGAAATCTAGATGGATTCAAGTAGTTTGGAAGAGAACTTTGAAGCAGCACTTGAAGACCTTGATAAGGCTAAAGCTAAAAATGGTGATTTGAAATTCAAATTGAGAAGAGCAGAGGGTCCATCAAGAATCTTAAGGAACAACGTGAAATTTCTCGGAACCAAAGGCAAGACCTTATGGAAAAGATAAAAGAGGAATATGATAATGATTCATCTGATCAGATCAAGTAGATTGAACAAGAAAAAGAAGCATTAAAGCAGGAACATGAAACTACTTCTATTCAAATGGATAAAGATATTCAACAATAGAGAGATGGAAAAAGAAAAATAGTAGAGATCTTAAAAAATGCAAATGTTTAGATGGGAAAGATGTAGGTTGAACTTGATGACTACAGAATCAAGTATCATGAATTAGAGAAATACAACCAACTCATTAAAGGAGAACTTGTTGAGGCTAAGAATCACATTGAAAAACTTTGTGCAATTAGTGACAAGATTGATGAATAGAAGGTAAGACAAAAAGCTAAAGGTGACATGATAGGAGTTAGCTTTAATAAATTTGAATGTTCTAAATCTCAAGAAAGGAAATCTGAAGAAAAGACAATGGAGAAAGACCTACATAAGAAGAACCTAGAGAGAAGATCAAACCTTTTAGAGGTATATTCTTTGGATGCAACAAAGTTGGTCACATGGAGAGGGATTGCAGAGGTAAATCTCCTTACAAGCCCTTTTCTAGTTATTGTTTCAATTGCTATGAATATGAACACAAGAAGACAAAATGTAGAAAAACTGATCAATCTCACACTAAACAAGACTATGTCAGAGAGGAAACATCAACTAAGATTACATGTTACAAGTCCAACAACTTTGGACACGTTGCAAGAAACTGCATGTTATAGGTTAGACAAAATAGATCATCTCCTACATGCTATAAATGTAATAATCAAGGACATATAGCAAAGTTTTGCAAGTATAATGGAGCTACAAGTAACAGAAGACCGCCATCTATTATTGTAAAAAAAATGTTGGTGATGTTAAAAAAAGTATGGAAAAATACATAGAATATTTTGATAGTCAATTTGTGGAGGATAGTGGTAAAGTTTGGAAAGCAAAGGAACGAAGTGAGCCTAAGGTTCGGGGAGATTCAGTAGATGCTATTGAACCATCACCTAATTTTGATACATAAACCTAAATGGCCAAGCACGACCTTAGGGGGATATTTGGAGAAATATATCTAGCCCTTGTTTATGTGGACTAAGCTTCTACGAGCTTATGGAGATTATATATGATTGGTTTGAAATGCCTATCTGAGATCGCATAGTTATACACATTATAACTTGTGATCACCAGATTGATGGTGGACTTGATCATTCATTGGGAAATGTGTCAATCTGTGCATAGAGAAATATAAGTTTATTCACTTGAACATATCTGATCACTATTCGAGCAGAGTTGAAGGAGACCAGAGGAATAAGCAGAGAAGCTAGGGCATTTTTGTGATCATTGAGCATACATACCTAGATTCATCAAGAAAAAGGTATTTTGATAATTTGTGAGCTTTTGATTACTATGGATACTCTATTGATTTTTTATATTAGTGAATGGTTGAGGTATCAATTCAAGAAACATCCCTTCAAGTCTACTGAAGATGATCTTGAAGGCCTATTTTCACAAACACCCTATGATGTGCTTCATGTGGAATACATTAGGGCATACATTCACTACAAATATGAGTCACTGAGAGACTTTGAGATCTTCAATGGGATGAAATACATGATCAAGGAGGATGGGAAGTGGAAGGATGAGATCACTCATTTAGAAAACCTTAGTATTATGTGAATGGTGGAACTCTATGAGTTTGATGTAGAAGAGTGGATCAATATTGTTCTGAGCAGAGTTCATGATTAGTTTCTATGGATTGGTGAACAACCTGTTAAGATTACCAATGAGTTGATACATGATGTTACAAGATTGGACAATTCTAGCATTATCCCTATTGCAAAGAAGAACACGAAGAAATAGGTGGAAACTCTAACACACTCTAGATGGGATAAGAGGGCAATGACCATAGCCGACATCTTTCAGCAAGATGTGAGGTTGATATATATGATTTTAGGTTATAAGGCTTGTTATAGAAGCCGACCTAATTTAGTTTCCACAGGAGTCATTATGATGGCCTATAAGATGGAAAAGGAGAATGTAAAATATAATCTATGCAAAGTTCTGAGACAATAATTTCTGGAGAATGTCAAGAAAATTAAGAAAGACAAATCAAAGGCATTCAGATTGGATTGTTATTGATACCTATTTACATTCATATTGTACATAAAATCTCTATAATGAATCCTAGAGCATGGAAAGACAACGAACCTACTGGGATTCAGATCACAAACATTTACAGGAGACAAAATAAAACTTGGATAGATGGGGAGTTGTTTGCTATGTTTAAATTGTACAAAGGAAAATGAAGGAGAGAGTAAGAATACCTAAAGAAATGGTTGAAAAGTACAAGGATATAATCTATGTCATTGTTGAAACTGATCGTGTATGCTTTGAGGTAGTAGAACCTAGGAAGAATTGGAGTTACCCTATGGGTTATGAAGTCAGTGAAGAAGATTTAACTATGTAAGTAGAACATATATTATCTTCTGAGACTGATCCTTACAAAAAAAGATGGGGAACTTATGAAGAGAAATCAACCAAGATCAGAGAAGAACTAACCAAAGAAGCAATGAGGAGAAAAGTTGAGAATTAAGTTAACAATCTTGCAGTAAAGGCAGGTATTACACAGGATGAAATGAAAGAAGTAAGGAAAAAGATGGTAGAAGCTATTTCTAGATTGGAGACCACTGTTCATGCAACCCTTCCACCTCCAGAAATTGAAAAGGTTATCAGTCCACCTTATACTATGATCTATGTACCTGATACTACACCTACACCACCCAAGAGGTCACCACAAGAAGAGAAAACAAAAAAGATCCCTATGAGAAGCACAAGGTCCTCCCAAAATATTTCACCACCTAAAAGATAGAGGACTGAAGTTGAAGCACAGATAGTAAAGGAAAAGAAAGTGGAAGAGAATAAAATAGAGGAAAGACATCTTTGGAAACCAGGTCTAAAGATGTGGGTGAAGAGAATCATTGATGAAGGAAAGGTCAATCAGCTACCTAGATATTATGAGAGGTGTGATGAGAAAGATAAGATTCTAATTGAAGATTTTGTCATAGATCATATGCTTGTATTAAAAAGAATCTACTTGAAATAGAAGGCAGTATTCCTAAAGAGTTGTATGAGAATTTGGAAATAAGGAAACAATTAGCACTCAAAAAGGATGATTAGATAAGGAGGAAAGCCATAGATTATATGCTACCAGTTGTCTCATATGATGAACATGACAGGATACTGAAATCCATAAAACCCTTGTTGAGAATAAAAGCAAGACTAATAAATATTATGGGAAGGAAATATGATGAGGTCATAGAGGACACACATAAAGCTATTGATAAAATACTAATTGAGACTAAACTTGAGAAGTCTTCACCTCGTAATTCCAAGACTACTAAGCCCAAAACTAATCTTAAAGGAGAGTCCTTCAATCCTACAGAAATGAACATTGATTCACCTAAGAACGGAGATGATAATTGTAAGTTTTTCAATATAGTCAAGCAACCTGACTTATTTGTTGTTGGTGTGCATGTGTCTTTGGATACCTCGCGGGATGTAAGTGACCAATTTCAAGGGAATAGTGATACTATTACTATTATTGATGTAAGCGGTGAATAGAATAAGACAAAGAAGGAAATTGACACTAAGGAAGAAGATAAAGAAAGTACATTTGAGGAAGTAAAGGAATCAGAAACTAAAGTTGAAGTTAAACAAGAAACACATGTATCTATTTCTTCAACTTTATTGTTGGCAAGTAGCAATAAACCTCTGAATAATGATGTTGATGGTATGGATGAGGATGAACTAATGAGGCTATCTTACATCACCTTTGATAAGGCCAAGGAGAGATCAAAACAAAAAATATAAAAGAACTCAAAGGTATTGGAAAGAGTAGTTGATAGCATTGAAAAACTTCTACCCCTGCCTATCACTTTACAAGGAAATGACACAGTTGGCAACTTGAACAAAGTCCTAGATGAATTTTATTTTCACTTTGACTCTTTAGAGAAGGCTGCAATAGTTAGAGCTGGACAAGAGTACACGATGAAGAAGCTCGAAGAATTATGTAAGTCAATCAGTTGGGATTTGGGTATACTAGACAACATTATTACTGAAGAAAAGTCTTGTATAACTCATGGAAGAAAGGTATATGGTTACTACATAAATCCCCTTATGCATTTGAAGGATATAGATAATATCATTGAGTATGACAAAAGGACTTTATATGATAGGTAAAGAGTTGTGGGTCCTTTTCACAAATTGTCACTAATTTGGATAAGGAAGTGTCTAGTTTGTTAGACAAAATCAGTGTGCTTGAGACTGAGAAAAGGAGAATTCTAGGAAGATTTGGTGTGTTGAGGATTCTAATCACTCCTAAACTATCAATTTTGGAAAAACACCTTTCAGATATGGAGAAAGTGAAGAAATCTCTTACTAAAGACACGCCACATAAATATCTTCTTTTGCTCTGAATGGTTTGATTCATGTTGGTCATATCTTAGTAAAAACATGGACTGCAAAGGTGAAGATCTTGGAAACCTCTTTCCAAGATGTATTTCACATGGTATGAGTTTGTGATGAGCATTTGTGCAATTTGGATATGTATATAGATACTATTTATAATACACCTTTGCCATTGATGTCAAAGGGGGAGTAACGAGTATGAAAAATATGCACTTGGTGTTGGGATTAATGGGAAGTATGTATTAAGAGGGGAGGGCTGAATTAGTACCTTTAAAACTTTTATATCCCTTTTACCAATTAACCTTTGTAATCAATTGTATATCCATTCAATATGATTTAAACTATCTTGATGTGAGTTATATCAATTCACAACATTAACATACATGTGAACATTCATGAAAGTAAATTGACACATAACACAAGATATGATATCGCAGAAAACTCCTGTGAGGAAGTAAAAATTGCGGTGGGGATGACACCCACAAAATATTCTCTATCTGTAGATTGGAAGAGGTTGGTTAAGGATTACAATTTGATCACTTTTGATGATCTACCATGTTAGGAGTATCGGTGGAGACTTGTTAAATTCTACTATGTTAAGATCTTTAGCAACACTGTTGAGTGTGCACTCGGTTAAGAGATTTGTTGTTGGATGCTTAAATCCACCTTCCTTGAAAGGAATTTTACACTTTGCTCCACTTGTTAGAATGATATAAAATTACAAATTGACCTAGTAAATGCAATCTCCTATTGTTGATACAGATCCAATTTAGTTTACATAAAAATATTATCACCTAATTATGCTTGATTAATACCTCTAATTCTCGGTATGCTCTATTCTTGGTTCTTGCTAACCAAATTCACCTTTTGTTGTTTCTATTCTTGAAACTCTCAATCTGATCCATAGATGTGCTCATTTGATTCATTCATGTTCTCCTCTCTCTTCACATCATCTATTCATCCATAATAATGAATGATTGCATCATCTATTTATAGAGGGATTGACTTCATCGAGTTATGATTAAAACAATGTTAACTCTAAGATCATGTTTACAACTTATACCTAGATCTCCTAGTCTATGTGTTTTAAATTGGTTAGACTGATTAAAGCACTTACATTCATGTATCTTGTCCCTAAAGAAATGGATTTAAAACAATTAAATATCCTATAAATAGAATACACTTTCTTTATCTGATGTGGAAGTCAGATCCACTTTTTGCGGGCTGCAACTAACTTTCAGTTCTGTCTGTTGGTCATGCTTGACTATCCTTCGGTTTTGTTCTGTCGGTTACACTGTATCTATCTTTCTGGTCTGCATTGTAACTTGCATATTGGGTTCCTTTGTCGGGTTCCACTTTACCTTTCTGCTTTATGATTTTGATTTACACACTAACTTGTGTCATCGGTTCTCTTTGCACTTAGTCATCTTCGGTGATCTCTTAGTATCTGATCTTCAATTTACTCAGTCCTATCTTTCGGTGTATGCTTACCGAAAGTGTAGTTTGCATATTAATGGCAATTTAATGTCATCAATCTCCCCCTTTGACATTAGTATCAAAAAATGATATGTGAAAAATACTAACAAAATGTTTAGTATATACAACATATATAATCCTTAGTCATTTATTGACTCCCCCTATGTATATGTCGGTATATCTGTACATATGATGTCTTTCCTTATACATATCATTTTCATCATTTTCTCGTTTGTACTCATACTATCATTTTATCCATATAACTATACCATATACATATCATATTTACCATTTGCCCATCTTGAATGAATGAATGTACATATCATTATTTTCCCCCTTTTTTGATATTAAGGGTAAAGGTATTTACCTTTAGAGCTTATCAAAAATATGGGAATGTGATGACTTCATGTCTTCCATCATTTTCTCCCATTGTTCCTTGAGGTTCTCCAGAGCCATGTGCTCGAGTGTGATCTTTGCGTGTATATCATAGATGTTGTCTGCCACAGACATCTCTAGGGTTGCTATCAGTTTCCTTCTTGAACTGATGTGTTGTTGGAGCAGTGTAATATTTGGCAGAAGTTGAGCTTGGAACTCGGTTACTTCTTCCCTGAAATGTGTTTCTACCTCCCACAACTCTTGCCTTAACTATTTAATCTCTATGATCTTCTCATAATGCAGTTTGACTACATTGTCTCCATCAGTGGTTAGGCTTTGTGCACTATTTTCTAGATTGGTATCCAGCTTTGCAATGTTGTCACTATTCTCCTTAGTGAACTTTTCTATTGTGCTCAACTTTTGAATTAAGGTTATAGCTTCATATATGATTGGATCCAATTCTGGTATGAATTTTGATAGCTTTACCTTATTTACCGCCACTTCTTGGTTGATGTTCTCTATGAGCTTCTGTTGGTACTACATCTCAGCTCTCTCCTCTATTGCCTTCTCAGCATCAATGTTCTGAGTTGTGATTGCATCAGTGAGGGTAGCTAGTTGATCAAGTATAGGCTTGCTTTGATCAATATCAACATCAGGTACTATTTGATGTAGAATGTCCCATGTTGTCTCTAGTACCATGGAGTCCCTATGATATTTCTTCATCTTCTCTTGCAATACCTTCCTTTGGAATATCTCTCCATATTCTTGCAATACTTCAAAGTCAAGTGTAGAGGGGTCACACTTCGGTATTTCAATGATTTCATTCAGGGTGACCTCTAGCTTGTTCTTCTTTATTTTATTCTTCTTCTTCTGTGACTTAGTAGAATGTAGAACCATTGCCAATTTCTCAACCTTTTCTGGTGTGCTTGATGAAGTGACATGTTTTGCTTCTTTCTACTGTGTGGCATCAGTTTCACCTCATCGGGTGTCTGCAGACATCTCCACATTCACCTTAACATCGTCGGTAGCACTCTTGTCAGTTTCCTTAGGAGTGCCATCTCTTGGTTTGTCTCCTTCATTGGTGTCCTTTGCTTCATCAATCTTGGTTTCTTCATTCTTGTCTTGAGTATCTACATCCTTTTCCTTATCTCCTCCAGTAACCTTATCAGTGTTGGTTACATCTTGAGTATCTCCGATGTCTTGCTGACCATCTTTGCTATCCTTGTTTGCTTCTTCTCCTACATCCTTTGGAGTATCCTGCTTAGGTGACTTGCTAGATTCTTTCATGATATTGATAGCTTGTATCAATATTGGCAGTTTGTCTGGAATGTTCACCTGTGCAGTATCAACTATTATGTCCTGCTCATCGGTTTTTTCCTTTTTAGTAGTGACATCTTCATCCTTATTCACTTCCTCTACTGGGTCATCGATAATGTCAATTATATTTGTATCCACAATGTTTTCATTTGTGGTGTCTTCCCATGTTACATCTACAACATTTTCATTCTTGTTGCTTGTTGTATCATCTTCTTCTTTATCTAACTCAATAGATGTGTCATCTTGAGTTGCCTTGTCAACCTCTTGTTGTTGAAGGTCTTTTTCAGGGCTATCCTCCTTAATAGGTATATTCATGATCTTGCACCATTTCTTATGGCTATCCTGCTCAAGCTCTATAAGCTTTCCTTCAAGGATTTTGTATGCTCTCAGCTTTGGTGAAAACTCCTTTTTGTACTTCTTCATCATTTCATCTATTTCAACCTTCTTTGATTCAAGTGGCATGAGAGAAACAATTACTCTCTCTTTTATCTCTTTCTCATTCTTCAATGCAAATGTCCAACGGGAGTATAATCTATCCAAGAGTTCCCTTGGTACATAACTGCCTTCAAATTGTACTGGTACATATTTGAAGTTGTACATTTTAGCTATCATGGCATCCTCAATTTTATTCTGATCTTCTTGATTTTGTTTCGGCCATCTTCTAATGTTTGGATCTATAATAGATCCATAATTTGCAATATATACACAAATGTCATCAATAGAGTTAGGTTCTTTTACCTTGACACTTTCTACTTCAATAGCTTCATCTTGCTCAGTGTCCTCTATATCCTCTCGGGTTCTGATAAATTTTCTTCCTTTCTTGTTTTTTCCTCTCTTTGGTGTGAGAGCTTTCCTCTTGTAAGTCCCAACCTTTCCTTTCTTTAGAGGTGAAGGAGTAGATTCTTTTGACGTTTGGCATCTAGTCCTAGAAGCAACTCTTGTCCTTGGCCTTTTTGTTGGTGGTGGAGGTGGTGAATCTGACTCTGTTTCCTCAAAGTCATCCTTTTCTTCATCTTTACCAATAGATAACTGTTCTTCGGTATCTTCCTCCTTTTCAACTTCTTCTTCCTCAATTGCTGACAGAATCTTCCTGAGATTCTTCACCATTTTGTCTTTGTTCCTGACAATCTTCTTCACAACTAGGTTAGATTTGATTCTTGTCTTGGCCTCTTCATAAGTTCCAAACTTTGGTTGCTTCTTATCCAATGGTTCATTGATCAAGGCATCAATTGCCTTATTAGAAAGATTAATGTTTATCTCATAGTCTAATGGTTCTAACCATGTTGTCCTTGGTACAACAGGCTTAATGTATGTATTGTCAGTTCCAACCATGAAGCATATCTCATCCTTATATTGCTTAATGAGTTGCTCAGGAATTCTTACCCTCTTTTGCATTCAGTCTTTGAATACATTGAGGTATTCATCCATGACAGTCTCAAAGTTATCTCCCAGTGTAGCTATGTGCTCACTTATTTGCATGGTGACCGGTTTGGTGTTGTCCCATTTAACATCTCCAACAGACGGGAATGTTTCTTGAAAATAAAAGAAGATACACATTATTAATGAGCCAAACTTACAAGTGTTTGACTTTGCATTCCTGATAGTCTTTATATTGTCCTTTAATTGATTTAGGAGTAGTTCAGATAGGTCTAATTGTGTTCCCTTCTTTACAATTTTGAACGTTGTGTCCACTGCACCTGATGCTATGTTGTTTAATCTGCTTACCTGGAAGAATTTATAGCCCAAAACACATGCACCGAACTTGATCTCATCATCGGTTATTGTTGTAACTTTTAGTCCTCTGCCATCCCATTTGGCTACAGTCATTTTCTCAGTCTCAGCCTTTGCTAGATGCTTGAGTGCCTTAACTTTATCATTTATGGGGTAACCGGTGACCGTATGAATGACGTCTTAGGTTATTACCTTTGGTTCATCAAGCCATAGCTTATTGTTTTGCATTCGACTTAGCACTAACTGAATCCATTCAGTTTTGAAAACCTTCAAAAACATTAGGGCATTGGTGAGCCCTTTTACTTCAATGTGCTTGTGCTCTTCCTTAAGTGTTCCATCATCATTACACAACTTCCTGTAAGCTTCTTCAACCTCTGATGTTCCAATCTTTGTAATCTTTCAGTGTATGAATGATCAAACATCTTTAACAAGCAAAACCCTAGTTGGAATGCATGAAAATGCACCAACATCGTCGGGTTGTGAGGTAACCTTAGGATGGATCTTATAGTTGGGTTTCTCACATGCCGTGTTCTTGATGAGCTTGAACTCATCTTTCTTTGCATTCTTGGATTTCACGGTTCGTGAAGTTGAGGTCATTTTAAGATATTTAGGGCTTTTGTGTATTGCGTAAAAATAGAATTGTCGGTCTTGAAGAACTTACTGTTTGTGTTTGCAAAGATTCCTGATCTACTTGGGATTTATGGAGGTCAAGTCTTGGTTGCTCTGTGATTCTTTTACTCTATGCTCAAAAATCACCTTGGTCGCTCTGCTCTAGGTGTCATGAATAAATGAGTTGTTTTGATGCCCTGTTTATAGTCATTGCCCTAACATGCATGCCATAAATGCTTACCAACTCCTCGGTGTATGAAGACTGAGTTCGTCGGTGAAGACTTTACTTCATTCGTGACACTTAAAATGTTTCAGAGCAGTTATTGTTCACTTTGCTTTTACCGACAGGTTTCGGTATCATTGACAACTTTGTTCATATGCTTGTTTATCGATGAGGCTCGGTTTGTACTTAGCAACTTTTTCTTTTAACCGGCGCTTCTCACTAAATGTAGGCAGTCTTATCTTTGAGTGTACACCGACGAGTTTCGATATATATGCCCAAAAGAATTGTTATCATAAATTTGAACAATTAATACCATGATGCATCTTTCTTGTGCTAATTTGGCATTATATCAACATACTATGGAACTGATGTAAAGTAATAACATGGGTAATGCAGTTCCATACTTACTTGTTCTGCTTAGGTGGGGGTGGTGATGTCACTAGATCCATTGGATGGGGTGTCACCATTTGCACTGCTTGTTCCAGCTTCATCATTGCTTGAATATTTTCTCCACATCTTGTCTCTAGCTCTCTGGATATCTCAATGGTGTTTCCATTGGGATATGTTCTTGTCTCTGTCATTCAGTTTCTGCAGTCTTTTTTGAGATGACCAACTTTATGACAATGTAAGCATGCCATTCTGGGGTTTGTCCAGCCTCTAGACTTTCTAGTCCACTGTCTCATACAGTTTGCAGCAATGTGACCATATCTTCCACATGTTGTACAATTTGTCCAAGTATTGTAGTCCCATACATACTGATTACCAACTCTCTTCAATTGATAGGGAGTTTCTTGACCTTTAGGCTTCCATGCTTTCTTTTCTTTTTCTAGCATTCAAGAGTTGTGTGCCCATTCATTTTGCAAGTAGGATAGTACTTGTCCATGTAGGTTTCCATCTTTGGTTGTTTCATTTCAGACTTACATTCATATGCTTTATGTCCTTTCTTGTTACATTTATAACAGAATCCTATGAATGAAGATGTAGATTTAGGAATACCTTTCATTTTTCCTTTGTATACATTTGATGTATGGCCTTGCTTTCCATAGTGATTGCATGTAAGCTTTCTTGGTCTTGAATTTGTGTAGACATTCTTTGGATCAACTTGATTTGATAATTCTCCATTCTTGGTAAAACCTAGACCGGTATTGTTGTTGACTCTTCATTGTCCTTCAAGAAAATCATCCATTCTTTTATTGCTTTCTTTAGCCTTTTTGATAATTTCATTATGATGTTATTGAATTCTTATTTCAAGTTTCAACTTTTCATTCTCATCCCTCACTTCACCGATAGCTTCTATTCTTTCAATGAGTTCAACATTTAATCTATTTGCCTCTTGAATCATAAGAATAATCTGATTTGTAATCTCATGGTGATGCTCTGTAAGTCTTTGTATTTCAGACTCTTTTTCTTGTAGCTTTTCTATGATCTTTCTTCTATCATCAATAACTAGTGTTCTTTCTTGCTTAGCTTGTGTAGCATTGTTCATGACATCAATCATTCTTACCTTCTGTGTCTCTTGACCAATTTGCAGAGATTTAACTTGCTTAATCAGATGTAGATTGATTTTAGTTAGGCTTGTGATGCTTTCTTCTGATGTCTCTGATGCTTTGCTTGTAGTTGATCCTGAAGACTCAAAGAAATCTGGTATCTCTTCCTCATGATAATCTATCTCATTATAGCGAGATGTCATATTCTTTCTTTCATCTAGCAGTTGCCTCATGCTGATTCTAGCTTCTTTATACTATTCAAAGAACATCTGAATTTCAAGCTTTTTATTCTCAATATTTTTATCAAGTCTGTACTTCTCCATTGTGTGATCTTTTCTCTTAAGCATTTAAGATTTTCAAGAAGAGACTTAGCTCTGATACCAATTGTTGGGATTAATGGGAAGTATGTACTGAGAGGGGAGGGGTGAATTAGTACCTCTAAAACTTTTGTATCCATTTTACCAATTAACCCTTGTAATCAATTTAATCAATTGTATATCCATTCAATCTGATTTAAACTATCTTGATGTGAGTTATATCAATTCATAACATTAACATACATGTGAACATTCATAGAAACATTCATGAAAGTAAATTGACACATAACATAAGATATGATATCGCAAAAAACTCCTGTGAGGAAGTAAAAATTGCGGTGGGGATGACACCCACAAAATCTTCACTATCTACAGATTGGAAGGGGCCGGTTAAGGCTTACAATTTGATCACTTCTGATGATCTACCCTGTTAGGACTATCAGTGGAGACCTATTAAAGTCTACTTTGTTAAGAGCTTTAGCAACACTATTGAGTGTGCACTCGGTTAAAATATTTTTTGTTGGATGGTTATATCCACCTTCCTTGAAAGGATTTTTACACTTTGCTCCACTTGTTAGAATGATAGAAAATTATAAATTGACCTGGTAAATGCAATCTCCTATTGCTGATACAAATCCAATTTAGTTTACATAAAAATATTATCACCTAATTGTGATTGATTAATACCTCTGATTCTCGATATCCTCTATTCTTGGTTCTTGCTAACCAAATTCACCTTTTGTTGTTTCTGTTGTTTAAACTCTCAATTTGATCCATAGATGTGCTCATCTGATTCATTCATGTTCTCCTCTCTCTTCACATCATTTATTCATCCATAATAATGAATGACTGCATCATCTATTTATAGATGGATTGACTTCATCAAGTTATGATAAAAACAATGTTAACCCTAAGATCAGGTTTACAACTTAAACCTAGATCTCCTAGTCTATGTGTTTTAAATCATTTAGATTGATTAAAGCACTTAAATTCATGTATCTTGTCCCTAAAGAAATGGATTTAAAACAATTAAATATCCTATAAATAGAATACATTTGCTTTATTTGACATGGAAGTCAGATCCACTTTTTGTGGGCTGCAACTGACTTTCAGTTCTGTCTGTCGGTCATGCTTGACTGTCCTTCGGTTTTGTTTTGTCGGTTGCACTGTATCTATCTTGCCGGTCTACACTGTAACTTGCATATCAGATTCCTCTATCGGGTTCCACTTTATCTTTCTGCTTTATGATTTTGGTTTACACACTAACTTGTGTCATTGGTTCTATTTGCACTTAGTCATCTTCGGTGATCTCTTAGTATCTGATCTTCAGTTTACTCAGTCCTGTCTTTTGGTGTATGCTTACCGAAAGTGTAGTTTGCATACTAATGGCAATTTAATGTCATCAATTAGTCAGTAGTTTGGTATTGAGCACTTAGTCATTTTTCACTAAGTGTTGCCATCAATGGCAAAGGGTGGTAAGTGTCCTGATCAACATTGCTTATAGGTTGTCATTTATGGCAACACTACTCATTGACATGGTCGCTTGGAGCACAATCCAGTTTTGGATATTTAGTTTTGTAAAAATGACTAAGTCCAGGATGTAGTTAATAGGGTATAGTCACACAGTTTTGATCAACGAGCACCGTATGCATTGAACTAAGGTATGCGAGCTTAGAGAAGTGTATTATGGGATAGTATATACCTTTAGTTAAGTTCGCTTGGATTTTTGAGTTGACTAGACATAGTTACATCATGTTGAAGTTAGACGAAGACAATACATCAGTGATACATGGCAGATGAATTATCGTGATGGTCAAGGGAGTAATTTGATGAATCCAAAAGTGCTACTTTGGATTTAGATTGGGTCCTTACCAAATTTTGTTGGAGTATGATCATTGACTATGTATTTTCTATTTGGTTAAGTGTTGGACATGTTTTTTGATGTTCTTGTGAGCTAACTCGAAGAACTTTTTGAGATCGAGTATATAAGTAAAGTTGTTTTATGATGCAAAGTACTATGTGGAATGCGTATATGTATTATGGTGTTAGGATCATACATAAGTTGATGCAAGCTATAATTGGGACTACTTAAGCATATCAGATGCTTGTATTGCTCATTTTGATAAATTATTGTATCAGAACAATTTTGCTTTGTAAGAGCAATGTGCTCCTTGTATACCCCTAACATAGTTTCTATCCTTTAATAGGGATATGTACTAAATGTAATTTTCAGCTCCTAACATGGCTAGGTCTCCTAATAGGGAAACCATATGCTTAGTGCATTATTTGTGGGTATCATACCCACCAGGGTTTTTCCTTGCCTAGGGTTTCCTCATGAACAAATCATGGTGTTATGAGTTTTTTACTTTATGTTCATGTTCTATTTATTTCAATAATTGCATGGTTAAGTTTGAATTGGTTAAATTTGTTTATAAAGTAATGTAGTATTGATTCACCCCCCTCTCAGTATTACTTAATCCTAATAGGAGAAGAAAGTATTTGTACGGTTTTCCTTCACTGGAAGAATTCACGTATTCCTTTTCTATTCCTTCTAGCTCTTAGATATGGAATAATGTGATTAAGGCTAAAAAAATTGTTGCTTTAGGTGTGATTTGGAAGATTGGAAATGGAAGGAAAATATGATTCTGGGAAGAAAAGTGGCTCTTTAATTAATAGTTATGTAGTGTTTCTTCCTTCTCCCCATTCATGGAGGAATGCAAGACCGTTTTTGGCATGTTTGTGGTTGATTATTGGCATAGATAAAAATTGGGTCAACTTAACTATGGCGAGTGTGTCTCTTCTTCCTATTCAAATTTCTCTCAACTCCAAGTTTCTCAATCCTAATTCTGAGGACTAGATGATTTAGTATGGTATCTTTTTCAGCTTCCTCTGCTATCTCTTTGTTGTTTGCTTCTTTGTTATGCCCTCCTTTTTGGGTGAAAGCGTGAGTGAAGGACCTTATTCCAGAAGTCAACATTTTATTTTGGCTCCTTCTTTAAAATAAGGTTCGCACTATTGATAATCTATACTAGGAAGAGGATTTATGTTCCTAAATAGGCCCTAACTATGTATGCAGGCCAAGGATATTGTCTCGTGTATTTCTCTCCATTTTCAATTCACTCGTGCTATTTGTAGTAGAATTCTAGAGAAATGGAACCTTAGTTGGGTGTTTCTTGAGATGGTCCAAGACTTATTTTATCAATGAAATAGCCCTTCTTTAAATCAAGTTATAAAGGTCCTCTTGTCTTTTATCTTTCTTCATCTTTCATGAGGGGTCTGGAAGGAGTGAAATAACAAGATCTTTAGGGATAATGCCCTTCTTCTTGAGGTGGTATTAGAGAAATTTTTTAGGGCTATAGGGGATACCATTAATCTTCTAGGTGGTGATCTCAAAAGACCTTGTGTCCCTTGTAAGGATTACGATCTTAGAGTATCCAATAAGTGGAAGCTTAAAATTGATTTCTAAGTCTTTAGGTCAAACTAAGAAGTCAAGAGATGGTCTGGTTTTGCATTATTCTCGAAGTGGATGGGTGAAGATTAATTTTGAAGAGGCAGCTAAGGGAAACCTAGGGTTGGCTAGGTGTGACAAAGCGATTAGAGATGAGAATGGTAGATGTCTTGCGGTGGTGGCGATCCCCATGGGAACCCAAACTAACCACCTCATGAAAACTGTGAGAGCCCATCACATCTTGGAGATTACTAGGTGTTTTAATTGTAGAATAGTATAGATTGAAGGTGATTCTAAAAAAATTATCAATTGTATTAAAGGGAAGAAGATGTCTTATTGGACTATTGATAATCTTATTAATTCTTCCATCAAAATTATACAAAACTTTGAAAGATGCACCATCTCTCATGCCTATAGGGAAGTGAATATTATTTACGATTGTCTTGCTAACTTGGGAGTGAATTCCAAATCTATAAGAACTTGGTATGGGGAGGGCACCTTGGCAGATGTTAAAGCCCTCCTATCTTATGATAGAACACATGGTAAAATTGATAAATTGCCCACTAATTTTGATGATGCCAGCTATTGATTTTGTGATTATTGACGACCTTGGAAACTGTCTAAAATCCCTTGATATTATTGATATCATTTATGCTCTGCATACTTTTTGGGTGTCTCTTAGATTAATTGGGGTTGATATCTTTTCAGAGGGCTATTTGGTTTTCTACCATTTATGGATGCATTTTGGCAAGATGGGAGGGGATAGATGCATAGTTGAACTTGTCAATTGTGAGAGCTAGAGAAGGAATGTGACCATCTAGTATTGTCTAAAGAAAGGAGGGGTAATGCCTTACCTAGAAAATCTTCATGGGTATGACTAGAGAGTTACAAAGATCTTCGTGCAGGAATGGAAAAATGGGAAGCTTAATTTTTTTGGGAAGCCGGTTTTGGTGGATGAGAGCCTGGTTGCAGAGGTTACTAGCCTCTCCATGGAGGGCATTAAGTTTTATAGGGACAAGAAGATCTTTGATGGGGTCATGAAGATGTTTCCCAAGACATATAAGGAGAAGGATAAACTGGTTAAAGTTAACACATCCAACTTTGTGCCAGAGCAGATCATGCTTATTTGGAGGGAACTCCTCAAACCGATTATGGAATACTTCATTCTAGATGGCACATTTCCGAGGGTGTATGGGTACCACATTGTGATGCTCAACCATTTTAGACATAAGGTGAAAATTTCTTTTCCCTTATACTTGTTCTTGTCTTTAAATGCCAACATTAATGATCACATAGAGAATTCCCATAACCGTGTTCTGAATCAAGGGTTAATTTTGCCCATCTATGAATATTTTAAGGCTAGGGTCCCTGGGAACCCTACTAGGGATCTCTTAGTCTATGATAATGATGGAGAAGAAAGTGGTAGTTTTGAGGGTGAGGGCTGGGATACTAAGGATGAAAAGGATGAGGCCCCTCCTCCCCCTCCCAAAAAATCTAAAAGAGTGCTGAAGAATTCTGCTCCTAGGACTAGCATGGATAAGGGTTCTTTTTTGCTAATTCAATGAAGAAGGACAAGGGGAAAGGGAAATGCCTGACTATTGAGGCCTCTGACAACTTTCAAGAGAAAGATTTTCCTATTTCTCCTCCCGAATCTAAGGACTCTCTCTCCCCTCATGATATGGAGGAGAACTCTCAACCATCTATGCATTTGAGCCTTAAGGATTTCCAGCCCAAACAATAGATGGATTTTGGGGTTCTGGAGACTACCAAATACAACTCGGTGTATTTCTTTAGACTGATCAGATGATATTTTCATGAGATCAAAATCATCAACCTTAAATAGAGGGTCCTTTCTTCTAAGTTTGAATAATTAAATTCCAAGGAGGATTCAAGGGAAAAATTACAGGTTATGTTTAGGCCCTTGTCTTCTAATGGTGTGAAGGAGAAGCCTTAGGGGACCTCTGTTTGTGCCCTTTAGACTGAGGAGGAGAAGAAAATTATGATGGATTGCTTAAATAAGAATGTGGAAGCTATTGAGAAGATGGAGGACATGTATGACCATAAGCTTGGGGAAGTTGATCAGAGAATCAATAAATGTGAGTCCACCTTGCACAATTATAGGGCATAGCCATACATTTTTTGAGTCCTCGATGGATAATATGACTACCTTGGTGGCCAAGCTGGAGAAATTTTACTAGGAAAGGGTTGTGGTTGATCTGGACCTGGAAAAAGAGGGTAATGAGGATACTTCAGGTGTGAGCAAGAGGATGAGGGCTAGCATGAAGAATAAGACTCCCAATTTGCCTTTGGACATCCTTAAGTTGAAGGAAGTGGTGCAGGAGCACCAAGGTTAGAAAGCATTTTGGGTTTGTAAGTTGTTTGTAAGGTGTTTTGCTCTACCACTTTTGTAATGATCAAGGTCAATTCGGTGAACAAACACCATAGTTGTTTAAGTTGTTTTTCAGTTTAGTGTGTGTTGAGGTAGTTTGTAAACCTTTGGAAATCCAATCAAGGCTCTAGCAATCGAAGAAGGTGAAATGGAACTAAGATATAGTGCATAATTTACACTGGTGTTTGGGTAGTACTGGTGCTCGGGTTACACTATGTTGCTCAGGGATGTTGCTTAGGTCGCTCAGTGATGTCACTCAAGTTACACTATGCAACTCAAGGATGTCGCTCGATGATGTTGCTCAGGGTTCCTTATGTGTGTCCAGTTTGTTCTGACGCTCAGTTTTGATGCTCGATAAAGTCGACACTGACGCTCGGTAATGTCGATTAATGACCTAGAAATCATGACTTTGTCTTTTATGACCAGCCTAGTCAATTGTAATGGCTCATTACGTGTCGCCTTGTCTTCAATGGGTAGTTACACCTATTCAAAGTGATGGGAGGTTGCTTAATGATCACCCATGCCTGCATTCATGAGGTTGGTGAAAGTTTTTGAAGAGTGCATAATATATAGTAGTAGGTTGTAGATATTTTAAGTGTGGTTAATTGTTCATGAATGTTCAGACAGTGAATAGAAGAATTACAGAGTGTGATTTTAGTCTATCTTTGAGCTTCATTGTCTATTTAAAGTGCAAGTAGATTAGTTTGCTTTGTTTTTCAAGTTGTCAGTTCTTGGCCCATTTTGGGTAGTAATATTTCATGGCTCCTCGAGGTTCTTGATTCCATGGTGAGAACCATGTGCCTAGATAGAATTCAAGAGGAGCCCTTGTACATAGTTTTATGTTTTGTTTTTGTAGGAGAGGTGTTGGACATGAAGGTGGAGTTCTTACCCTAGGAGAGCTTGGTGATAGTTCGGTTAGGGAATGTAGACGTCCAAAAATATTAATATCATTATTAATATTATTTTCCCTCTTATTCCTCTAACTATTTAATTCAATCAATTAAATAGTTTCATTTGCTAATAGTTTAAATACTATTCTAATGTATTTCATTTAAATACATTTGTCTCATGAAATTCCCTTTTTAATAAATTTACATTTATTAAATCCTCCATTTT
>MU226169.1:2302013-2316175 GCA_018584345.1 Thuja plicata
GGCACCCATTCCTCTTTAATTTCTTCTTACAACTTTGTCTCCCCTTTTGAAATATTGAGCTACCCAATATTAAATGCCAATTTTGACTCAAAATTGGCCATCTTTTCAAGTCTATGTGTCCCTTATGCGGCTCTTATGTGGATTCCACATAGGTGCCACTTCATCCAAGCCTCTTCCTCTCTCCAAAAACTCTATAAATAGATACCTTCTCCTCTCATATTATCATCTCTCAATTTGCATTGTTATCATGCTATTTTGCATTTAGAAGTTCATAGTTCTAGATTTCATGTTTTCATATGCTTCTAGTTTATGCTTAAATCACTTAGATAACACATGCTAGGCTTCAATTTGGTGAATGAATCTTGGTTTCCATCTAGCATACGCATACCATCTTCATAACTAGCTTAGAATATCATCCTTTTGAAAGATTTGAGACTAGTTCCTTATACTAGTTCTTGAATTCTTTCATCTTATCAATCTTGCATTGGTATTGGGATCCATTGTATTTTGTGTGTTTGAGAGAGAACACCTACATCCTATCAAGAAGAGCAAATCAAAATGAGTAAAATAGGGTGCATTGTTACTTATTTTTAGCTCAAGCTGATGTTATGTTGAGTCCTTTGTTGTTTTCTTGCTATTTCATGTGATATTGAAATGATTTATGTGCTAACCCACTAATGTTTTTATGTTTGAGCTTTCTCCCAATAGATTAAAGAATTCCTCATACACATTTTGGCACGCTCAGTGGGACCCACGTCCCTAAAATTTCTAACTTCTTGTCTTTATTTTCTTCAAAATTTTCCAAGCACGTGGATTCATGTCTGCGTTTTACGTAGAGGTGTCTGTGAAAATGCTGGTTCTCCCTGAATTGTCGTTCGGCATCTGCGTTGAACCCGCGTCTACGACCTGGACTAGCATCTCCGCCTGAAATTGCTATTTTGATGATTTGTTAACATAACTTTTCAATTTTTCAAGATCCACTGTCTTTCCCACTACTTTTTAATATTTGAGCATTCTATTTTTTAGCAGAAATCAATTTTACAAGCAGTTATAATATTAAAATTTTAGTAGGGGAATAAATCTTGATCACTTTGTAAAAGAACGCTAGCTTTTAATTGTTTTAAAACTCTCAAAATAGCTAAATTTGATCAAACTAAAGACTAAGAAGAAAGAAAAAGTGACTTTTTTTGTTGTGTTTTTGTGAACTTGCAGGTACAATAGCATCTGCGTAAACACTGGTTCATGAACCACCGTCTTTGATTCACAAACCAGTATCTGCACTCTAAGAAATCGGCGTTTTCGACTAGTATAGCCACTCTCTAGTTTTTTCTGTGTTTTTAGCATGTTTTCTGCTTTCTGTCATTTTTAGGCAAAAACCAAAATCAGCGTCTGTGCCCTGAACTGACGTCTGTGCTTTGTCAAAATTGGATTTATCATGTACTAATAATTGTTAAGTGGTTCATGTGTGTTCAACGCTTGTCAAAGGCCAAACTTGAAATTACTAATCAGTTGTTTTGCAGCACCGCTTGTTAAAGACACAATCTTAAGACTACTCACATTTGTATTGCAAGTTGCCTCAGATCTACATCGACCAAATGATCATGTTTGTGTTAATATTTCTTAGGCACGTAGATTAATTAGTTAGATTTCTTTATCTAACCCGAAGCAAGTGTTAGGGGATTATGCTCTCTTCCCTTTTGGGAGGATCAAAAACCTAGACATACTTGCTTTGTGTTAAATAATTAAATCTTTTTGGGAAAGAAAAAACTTGTCTTGCGTGCTTGTGGAGAAAATGATATTGGATAGGAGAGTATGCTCTTTTCCCCTTGTGAGAAAATTAGAAATCCAGACTCCTTTTTATCGCCAATCCAAGTTACTTTGAATCCTTTAGATGGGCCTATCGGTTGAGTAAAAAATATCCTGGGAACGACCCATATGAGAATGAGGTGTAAGCCACACCACTCTAACTCATGTTAATCAAATTTGATCCTTGGGGTTAAAGCCTCAAGAGTCAGTTGGCATTTGAGCTTATACTCGGCTCTCGTCTAACTTAAGTGCGGCCTCGCGGTCTCAATCACGTTTACGTGACCACTTTTGTCAAGACGCTCTATGGGGCTAAACACCTGAATTATGCTTGCATGAACATAGAGGATACAATAGAATGGAGAACCATACTAAACACTATAGGCTTAGAACCTACCCGAAACACCCCTGAAAGGTGATAATTCTTGTGCAAGGAAGATAGTAACTTCCCCAAGATCACTCGTACATTTGTGCCACCCTGAGTGTTTGGAATCGGATAATACGACATCATGACTAGAGCCATTGCGTGCTTGGTGATGGTCATATTCTGATTATCTCTTGTGTGTGTGCCTAAGCTTACGAGTAAGTATTTTCATGCTATACCAATTCCTTAGGTAGATTTTGTGCTTGAAGTGTTTGAAAAACATTGACAAATCAAAAACACAGACATAATATCCAACATTCAAATTTGTCACATGCTTGTGTCCTTCAAGGTTGCTTTGTCCCTTGTTAGATTATTTTTTGACACATGCTTGTTATTTTCCAGTTTGATTATGTTGAAATTGGTTCTTGCCATGGAACAAATCTATTGAAAAATCAGAACAAGATCAAGCTTTTGCCAAATTATCAAGACAACATCCTTTTGCAAAAATTTGGTCTTTTATGAGATATGTCCTAAAAACCTCCAACTATTCATCCAAGATCAGATCTACTTATAGGACATGACCGATTCCAAGAAGCATAAGAAGGTGAAAACTCTGCTACCACCCGTGCAAAGAGAACAGAAAAACACAACCCGAGAAGCTACCAAATACCAACACATCATTGATTCTGTCAAACAAGAGATTCATAAATGAGAAGAATTTGATAAAGTGATCTACAACAACAAGGTTTCTCGTTGCATGGGAAAATATCATATAAACTCTACTTTTGTTGGATTTGAACAATATGACTAGTCAGTTTACCACAACAAACGAAAGTTCTTCCTCTTCTTAAGCTCACTTAGCTTGCATTTTAGGACCTCCCTTAGGTTTTCATCTTTAGGAACACATCACACACTCATCCTAGCATGATCTTTCATTAATCAAATCAATCTTAATAAGCCTAGCATCATCCTAATCATTATCCAAACCATCCTTGATCACACCCCTCACTTGGTATTGCATACCCTTTTGAGTTGCTAAAAAAACCTACATCTCAATCAGATCCCATCCTTGAATGTCCTTAAACTAAGCATTGTTTAGGATAATCCCCTTTGTCTTTTGCAACCTCATCACCTTGATCAAAAGGTTGGTTTGCATTAACAAACAATCTCGTCCGTCGAAGACCACAAGTCTGTCTTAGATAGACAATCATATCCACTTGATCCTACACTAGGGAAAGCAACCCTTAATCCTTGCATACATCAAGTCATCCTTAATCCTTAGAAGCGCATCCATCATCTTAAACACATCCTAATCCTAGTATCATCATCCTTAGTTTCCTAGGTGCACCCTTGCATACATCTTGCATCTCATATCCCCTTAAGACAGTCATTTCATGCCACCTATCACACGAGCCACTAAGAAGAGGAAGAACATGGATCCTAATCTTGTTGCTAGCTCATCTAATCCTACGACTGACAACACCAACGCTATGGTTACTTATGCACCTTAGCCCAACGATCAAATTGAACATATCTGGGTAGACACTAATGAAACTCCCACTCTGAGTACCGTGGAAACATTTATCAACTATCCAGCGCATGTCCACATGGTAAATGCCATGAGTGGACGCAACAAAAACTAGGTACTCTTGGACATCCAACAACAAGGACTTCAACTCCCACCTTGGATTATACCCACACTTGTCACACGACCTATGGCACTTCTAGGGGAACAACCTCATCCCACTAGAAATAAAGTTTTTGATCCACTACAATGAGCCTTACAAGTGGGAACTCTTATCGCACAAGTAGTTCATCCATCCATTCCACCTTCCATCATGCACACAACACCCTCATCTACCTCGGAAGCCACGCCTCTTGATGCCACATCAAAAACACAAACAATACCCCCTATCATTATGCAGGCACCTCTGCAAGCCACAGTCGCTCCTCTTTCACAAGCAATCCCAACATTTGTTACAAACTTTCCACCACCACTAGTTAGCACACAACAAACCACCATTCCACCTGTTCCCACTAAAAGTGCAACAACCAGTTCACGACATCAAAGCACCCAAGTCTCCATGTCTATTCTGCCTTTCTTCACCATAGGCATGCCACCTACCAACGCATATAACCAACCCTTATTTCCACAAGGGTCTACTTTTCCCTCTCCACCAGCAACGCAATCACAATGAATGTCAACATTTTTACCTCAAACGTTGTTCAACCCAAATCCCCCCATACTACAACCATCCACAAACCCCTTCATCATACCCCAAATTCCCATCCCACCTATCCAACAACAACAATAACAACCTATCCAACAACAACAACAACAACCTATTCAGCAACAACAATCCATTCAACAACCATCCCAGCAACAACAATTACAGCAACAAATCACCAACCCATTCACATCCCAAGCGCAACAAAAACCAATCAACCCCTTTGCAGTTGCACAACCCACTATCAAAACTACATAGCAGCCGCAACCACAAACACAGGGGGAAAATCCCCTCATGGCACAACCACTGCAATAGTTTTCTATTCCTTCCATCACACCCATGCAACAACAACAAACTCATTTTGCCAATTACATAGCCATGCCATCTTCCGCTGCATCACAAACAATTCCACCTCCACAAAAAGTTCTCACTGGGGGAATCCCACCACAAAACACCTATCCTCCATCCTATAGAGGTGTGCAACAGGCTCATCCCACCTATCCAACGCCGCAACAAATACAAGCATATTTTCAGCAGTTGCAACAATCTTATCAAGTGTCAATACCTCCTCCACTGCAATATTCCCCTCAACCACAACTTCCACTACAAAAACCTATATACGTTGACTAGCAACCATCATATCAAACACCACAATATCCCCCACAAAATCCTCCATATTCACCATTCGATCCATATCAAGTTCAAGGAAACCATGCAATCCCGATTAACAATCCTCCCCCACAAATCAATCATGAATGGGAGGAAATGAAGAATGCTCTCAAGGAGCTAAAAGCTGGGACAAAGAATAAAACATTCAAGTT
This sequence comes from Thuja plicata, assembly GCA_018584345.1. Taxonomy (NCBI): domain Eukaryota; kingdom Viridiplantae; phylum Streptophyta; class Pinopsida; order Cupressales; family Cupressaceae; genus Thuja; species Thuja plicata. The sequence goes on from MU226169.1 coordinate 2,307,230, forward strand.
TGAAGAGGTATGTCCTTATATGTTTGATCGATCCATCACTGCTATACCCTTCCCCAAGAACTTTGAGTACCCAAAATTTGATAAATATCGGGGGAAGAGAGATCCTGTGAGTCATGCGAAAGAATTCTACATGACCTGCCAAGAAGTGGCCTATAGTGATAACTTCCTCATGAGACTATTTCCCAAAAGGTTAGGAGGCACCGCTCTTGAATGGTTCTAGAAAATCCCTTACGGCACAGTCTCTACTTTCGCTGAATTATCTAAAAAGTTTGTGGCCCAATACGCACATAATGTCGAAAATGAACTCTCACTCCTTGACCTATGCAATTCCAAACAAAAGGGAGGAGAAAGCCTGACCAATTATCTTCAGCGCTAGCAAGGGCTTACTACAAGGTTATCTTACCAACCCCCAGAGCAACACCTTATCAAAATCTTCATTAACAACCTTCATCCTAAACTTGCCTATCACATGCGCATGAACTATATACAAACTTATCACGACATCAAAATCAAGGGTATGGACCTTGAACGAGGTCTCATAGAAGAAGGTACCATCAAGCACTACAAAGAATCCCAGCCTGACAAACATAACAATGATCAATCACGATACTAGAACAAGAACAAAAACATGGTAACAGATGGAGCCACTGACACCAAACATGTTCAGGTTGTGGTAGCTAGTCCTAATGCACCTACCCAGACTTATCAGCAAGCACCACCAATGTACCCTCAACCTCCTCCCATGTATCAACAACCCAATCTTGTGTATTCCCAGCCAACTTACCAGCAAAACATGCGCCCTCAAGGCGTGACTATATATCCCCCTCCAGGGACATCATATCAACACAACTATCAAGGTCCTATGAATCAGACAAATGCTATATCAGTCCCACAGGGACAACAAAGACCTCACACTTTGAATACGCCACAAAACATGTTTACCCCTTTGGGTGAACCTATAGACGTCATCTTTTGCAAGCTGGTCCAAGCTAACCAAGTCGTGTATCCTAAAACACAACCATTTGATGACTCAATTCCTAAGCCAGCTTGGTATAAAGACAACGAGTATTATGAATACCATCGTGTTAAGGGACACACCACCCTCAAATGCATGAAGTTGAAACACTATATTCAAGATCTCATTGACCGCAAGGAGATCAAAGTGGACTCTCCTGCCTAATCATCGCCAAACACGGACCTTAAAATTTATCAAAATGCATTCCCTAAACACACTTCAGGTATAGGCCCAGGCAATCCTACCCAGTTCTCTGATCAGGGGAAGGGTAAACAAGCAGAAAATTCCTACACAAAAGATTATACCAATGCCTATATCAACTATGATAATCTCATCGGCTACATATCCCAAGTCCAGTCCTCCGTCAATGTCATCCATGTCAAGGGTGCCGATAACCAATGCGCCATCACCACTCGTAGAGGTAGGATAACAGTCACAGGTGCCGGTCCCACCCCATCTGTTGGGACCCAATACAACATTTTGGAACACCTAGGGAATACCCTAGCTCAAATTTCCATCCTGTATCTCCTCTGCACATCACCCACTTACCAAGAGATCCTTAATAAAGCCTTGAAATAATCCCGTGTTCCCAGCGACATCAACCTCACTGAATTCCAAAACCTTGTCAGACACCTGTCTACATCTTGTGGGGTCTCCTTTAAACCAACAAATGTACCCTCAGAAGAAACCCATCATAATCTCCCACTCCGTATTGTTGTCATGGTTAAAGATTTTGCCATCAAATGGGTCATGATAGATAATGGATCGACCCTAAACCTGTGCACTCTAAAATTCATAAAATAGTTGGGTTGCACTGAAGCTGATATAACAAATGGTGTCATCACAATAAAGGCATATGACAATTTGGAGCATACTTCTGAAGGCACCATATCATTGCCCATTCAAGTGGGCCCAGTTATTCAGGATACATTATGTCATGTTGTTGATCTTGACCTTCCCTTCAACATTCTCCTTGGACGCCCATGGATTCATTCTATGCAAGCCGTCCCATCCACCTACCATTAGTGCATCAAATTCCCATATAATGACATTGAGATCACCATCCGTGCAGATCCCAAGCCCTTCGCATATTGCAATGCGTTGGAAGCATCCTTTCCACATTCCAATCACTGTCCTGGGATCCATATTGGTACCTTTGTCGCCAGTTCATCCCGAACCCATTTAGACCCAGAAACAATCCTCTCCTCCACCTTGTCCATGGTCAAGATCAACAACAAAGGTTGTGGTGAGTACACTTTATCTGATGCCTTCGCAGTTTGAGCACTACCAATTGACCCTCACACTCAGGGCCACCAACCTAATCTAAGCAAGACAGAATCAGAGACAACCAAGGCACTACAATTTGGTTCTACCACTTTTTTATCAAAAGGTACTTTGATGGGCCAAGAAATGACACCAAACATCAACCAATGGCTATATAAAGATCCACCACCCAAGGACACAATTCACCTCAATTACTTCAAAGATAAATACCCTGCAACGCACAAACTGGTGACAGAAAAATGGAACTATCAAGGAGGTGGCCTTGGCTATGAAGAACAAGGAATGAAATATCCTATTATACCTACCCGACTACAAAAGCACATGGGCCTTGGTATGGACTTTGACATGAATGGGGGCACCAATGAAACCATCTTTGCCTCTTGTCATTCCCTGGGCGAAATCGCTGACATCGAAGATATCCCAGAAGAGAAAGTTGTGAGAGCTTATGACGATGTTTTCGACGATGAAACCTTCCTGGGCAATGCTATCCTACAACAACTTTCTATCCTCTTCATTGACCTTCCCCTCCGCTATCCTGAACTCATAGACTGGGACCAACCAAGTGTCGTACACGTTGACGAGTTCCAAAGTGAGGACTCACTCCTATGCTTCATGGGAGCAATTGAGCAAAGTAGTTACTGGGGGAAAGACTCAACATATGTCTACAAACTGGACCCAAAGGCATATTTTGGGGAAGAGGAGAACTTTAGCCGCAAAAATGAAACATAAAACAAAAATAAAAAAGAGAAAAATTGATCCCCTAGAAAAAACCCCTCTGGGGCGCTATCTGATCATAAAAAGGTAAAAAAAAAGGGTGTATCCCTTGGTGAAAACCTCTCTGAGGCGCTAGAGGATGAAGATTCTCCTCTTCCTCTTATCCGTGATTACAGGCCTGAACAGTCATCGATTCTCATTGAAGAAGCAAAACCTGTCAACCTAGGTACCAAAGAAAAACCTGTCATCACATACATAGCAGCATCCCTGACTGAAGCAAAATAAAGTGATCTTGTCACTTTATTAAAGGAATCCATCAACAGGTTCGCATGGTCTTACTCCCACATGTCGGGATTGGATCCCAACTTGGTGGTTCACCATCTAGCAGTGGACCCAAACAACAAACCTGTCAAGCAAAAGCTCAGAAAGATGCACCCTAAAGTGGCACTACTTGTCAAAGCAGAACTAGAAAAGCTACTCCAAGCTAAGATCATCCACCCCATTGACTATTCTGACTGGATTTCTAATATGGTGCCCATATCTAAGCCTGATAAATCAATCAGGATCTATACAGATTTTAGAGATCTCAATAAGGCATATCCTAAGGATGATTTCCCCTTGCCAAACATAGACATGATTGTGGATCTCACAGTAGGACATGAGATGTTGTCACTCATGGATGGCTTCTCCGGATATAATCAGATTTGGATTGCAGAAGAAGATCATCATAAGACAACATTCACAACCCCTTGGGGCACCTTCTGCTATAACATGATGCCTTTTGGCTTAAAGAACCCTGGGGAAACATATCAAAGAGCTATGACTGTCATTTTTCATGACATGATTCACAAAATTCTTGAAGACTATGTGGACGATATCTTGGCAAAATCAGTAAAAAGGGAAGATCACCTAGATGTTCTAGAATGCGTCTTTGACAGAATTGGACACTACTACTTAATGCTCAACCCTAAGAAATGTGTCTTTGGAGTCACATCAGGCAAATTGTTGGGGTTTATTGTATCCAGACGAGGCATTGAAATCGATCCTAAGAAAGTAAAAGCTATCATAGAGATGCCTCCACCAAAAACACTCCGACAACTACGCAGCCTCCAAGGAAAGCTACAATCTATGCGCTGTTTTATTTCTCAACTAGTATACAAGTGCCAACCATTCACTCATCTCCTACGAAAATACAACACATTTAAGTGGGATCCTCAATGTTAGAAGAGTTTTGACAAAATCAAAGAATACTTGGCTAATCCACCCATCTTGGTACCACCTATACCTGGTCGGCCACTCATCCTATACATTTCCGCTACTACAACAACACTAGGGGCACTCCTTGCTCAATTGGAGGATGAAGGCAAAGAAAGAGCTATTTATTATATCAGTCGAACCTTAGTGGGTTATGAGCTCAATTATTCTCCTATGGAAAAAACATGTTTGGCAGTGGTCTTCGCCACTCAAAAACTTTGCCATTATATGCTTAGTCATACAACCAAGCTCATTTCAAAGGTGGATCCTCTCAAGTATCTACTCTCCAGGACTACACTCACAGGTCGAATGGCAAAATGGGTTATGTTGCTAAGCGAGTTTGATATTCAATATGTAGACAGAAAAGCCATTAAAGGGCAAGTCATCAATAATCAGCTAGCAGAAGTGCCATTGGTAGATGCTTATCCTTTGGTCACAGAGTTTCCAGATGAGCATTTGTACATGATAGAAGAACAACCAACGTGACAACTCTACTTTGATGGGTCCTACACATCTCATGGTGCAGGGGCAGGAATACTTTTTGTCACACCTCAAGGTGACTACATCCCCATGTCATTCAAATTGGGATTTCCCTGCACAAACAACATTGCAGAATATGAAGCACTAATCGCAGGACTCCACATGGCCATAGAATGGAACATCACATATATACATGTCTTTGGCGACTCCCAACTCATCATAAAAAAAGTTCTAGATGAGTATCAAACCAAAGATGACAAATTGACGTCATATAAACTGATGGTTGACAAGCTGAAAGAACACTTCCTCCATTTGCAGATAACACAGGTACCACAATTATAGAATAAGGTTGCTGATGCAATGGCCATAATTGGCGCCCTCCTAGAGATTCCTCATGAGTCTATGCAATACGAATTCTCAGTTGAGCAACTTCATGCTCCCGCTTATGAGAACGATGAATCAAATCGCGTATGTGTCTTGGTTGGTCCCCAGCCTCCGTGGTACCATGATATCCAAGCTTACCTACAAAATGGTATCATAACCCCTCATCTCACTGCAACCCAATGTCAAAACTTTATTCACAGAGCATCCCGTTACACCCTCGTAGCCAATACCCTTTATCGTCGAGGCTATCACAATGTGCTCTCTAGATGTTTAGATGAAAATGAAGCTGCCCAGGCTTTACAAGAGGTACATGCTGGAATTTGCGGTGCCCACATGAGTGGCATGGTCCTAGTCAAGCAACTTCTACGCACAGGGTACTATTGGCCTACAATGGAACATGATGCTTGTGAGTTTGTCAAGAAGTGTCTACCTTGTCAACAACATGCCAATTTGATTCATGCTCCGGTCCAGGACCTCAGACCTATTGCGCCTCCTTGGCCCTTCTCTTGTTGGGGTTTTGACCTCATTGGTAAGACTACTCCCCTTTCTTCTGAAGGCCACAAATACATAATCACAGCAATGAAGTATTCTAAAAAGTGGGTTGAAGCAATTCCGCTCACACTCACTACTAGTGTCTAGATATCCAAATTCATCCTCTATCACATCGTTTGACACTTTGGCATACCCTCCACCATCTTCAAAGATCACGGTACACCATTTGAAAATCAACATGTCAGTGATCTTTGTGCTCGCCTCCATATCCATCACTATTTCTCCAGCCCATATTTCCCGCAAGGTAACGGCCAAGCTGAGGCAACTAATAAAACCATCCTCAAAATCCTCAAGAAAGTTGTCAATGATACTGGTCGTGACTGGCATCTCCAGATTAACCCCACCCTATGGGCATATCGCACTTCCTACCATACTCCTACTAGCACTACTCCATACTCCCTAGTCTACGGTGCTGAAGCAGTCTTACCAATTGAGGTTGAACTACCCTCCCTCCGAGTATCACTAAGAGGCCTGATTGATGATGAAGATTACCGAGTGGCACGACTGATACAGCTTGATCTACTAGATGAAAAGCGCCAGCAAGCTTATGATGACTTGATTGTTTACCAGAATAGACTCAAGCGAAACTATAACAAGAAGGTCCACCCATGCCAGTTCCAGGTAGGGGACCTTGTGCTAAAGGAAAATCAGAAAGTGGGTACTGATCGGGAAAAGAAATGCAAGTTTGAAGTCACCTGGCAAGGCCCATATGTTGTCACTGCATGCTTCGGTTCTGGGGCATATCAACTCTCCACTCCTGAAGGAGAACCATTGAATGATCCTATCAACATCATTCATCTTAGGTATGCCAGATGACTGGTTGTTCATTCCAGTTATCTGAGAAAATCCATAAAAAGTATAAAAAGTGCTGCAGAAAGCACACAAAAAAAAAATGTAAAACAGTCTTGAAAAAATCTCTAAAAAGTAGAAAAATGATGTTGAAAAAAAGGTTGTCCCAGTGAAAACCTAGTAAATAGGCACTTGGGCAATATAAAAAAAACAAATCAAAAAGATCCAAGGAAATCAAAAAGAAAAATAAAGAGAAAAATTTTGTCCAATGGTGAAAACTTGGCAATCAGGCGCCTTGGACAAGTATGGGTGATGAAAACCTGGAAACATGCATCACACATAATGGACCGTTCCATTATCTATCGAAATCTCATTTCCTTCCATCACCAGCACCACATCTCTGCTAACCTCCACATTTCCCATATTCCCTAGGTGTTCGCATATCATACGCACTGGTCTGAAGAGATTTTCTTATCTCGTATCCTGAGCTTTTTGTATACATAATCTTGTGTATTATTATCCATACGTTGTACTATCCCAAACCCTGAGCTTCAGTCCTATACATTTCTCGTGTCCTGAGTTGGTCCTTGTATGATACAGTTGCGTTATTAAACTCCTACGGTGGTTCTACAGTTTGTTTGTAGTGCACATTTGATCAATCAACTTGGCAAGTCACATCTCTCTAGAAATGAGTTTATTGAGGATGTATCCTTCCTCTCATCAACTTAAATCTAGATCATCATCATCTTTGGGTTCTCGTAGGATGTATCGTTCCTCTTGAACTAATCAATCATCATACTACACTATCACGCGCATCAAGACAAACAACATGATCCAATCAAATCTCAGCAACAACCTTTGTACATAATCATTGTAGTTGATCGCTTGTAATTAATCGCTCAATTTGATCCTTGTACATTCATGACACATTCCATCTTCTCGTCGTTATGCTAACATCCCGAGTCGTCATCCTGCTAGCATTCCCTGCTTGATCCTCCATAGTCCACCTGTCTAGTTTATCAGTTGATTGTGACACACACAAAAAAATATGTGAGTCCCATTTCACCCATTGCATCCATTTTGTCCGTTGCCTCTAGTATCATTATTGCATCTATCATTGTTCATTAAGATTCAGTTACGTTATTCATCATTTTAGATTCAACATTAGATTGCATTAGATCCATCATTCAGGTCACATTGTCCATCATGTTAAATCCATTATTAAATTGCATTAATCATCAAGTCAATCATTTACTTGCATAGTTAGTATCATTTTAGAACTTTGCATTATTAATCCATTGTTTAGCTTGCATAGTTAAATCCCATTTCGATTCATTTTATCATCTTGCATTGTTAAATCCAATTTAGATTCATTTTATCATCTTGCATTGTTAAATCCAATTTAGATTCATTTTATCATCTTGCATTGTTAATTCACCTTGCATATGTTAGGAATAAGGTGTCTCGACCTTGGATAATTCCTATTCTTATTATTTGTATTGTAAAATGTATTTCTTGCAAATAATGTAATTAAGTGTGAGTGTACATGTCTAGTTGGCACGTTGATGTGTCACTCCACTTGATGTGTCGGCATCTTGAATTGTGTGTAAGGAGATCATGGCTGAAACGGTTATGACAGTTTCCTATGACAAGTAAGAGCTATTTCTAGGAGATTTCAATGACAGGTGAAGACATGCAAGACATGTGGCAACTGATAAAGTTGAGTACTTTACACTCTTCCACAATCGAAAATTTTTAGGGTTCCTATTTTCTCGGAGAATGGTAAAACCCTAATGCGACTATCTTTGGAAGTTGCCCTAAAAAGGAAAGTGCATGATATAAGCTTTTTTAGGGTTACAGAAAAGGATACAAAAAAGAGTGTATTGTTGGTATAATCTGGTGCTACTGGATTTGTCTGTGTGTGTCGATTGTCTCCTGAAAGAACTTGCATTGCAAGTGTGCTGTAACCGTTGTGTTGAAGATAATACATTATGCAGGTTTTGGAGTGCTGGGGTTTTTTACCGAAAGGTTTTTCCCAGGGTAAATCATTGTGTCATTCTCTATTTTCTGTATGCATGATATGTGGCTGCAATATCTTTGTTAAAGTAGTTAACAAATCTGAAATTGTAAGGATTTAAAAGAACTTGCACAATACTTTCCTATAGAGATTAGTGTAGGAAGTTTTTTCTGCACCTGAGTTTCCTTACAACATAGTTCATCCATTTTAGGTTCATCTTGCATTCATTTTATCATCTTGCATTGTTAAATCCATTCTAGATTCATTTTATCATCTCACATTGTTACAACATTTAGATTCATGTACCGCTTGCATAATTAATTCATTTAGATTCATTTTAGTCTTGCATTTGTTAAAACATCATTTAGATTAATCTGGCATTCCTATACATATTCATAAAACATCAGCATATATATTGCATACATCATATATATATATATATATATATATATATATA
>MU226169.1:2321087-2340968 GCA_018584345.1 Thuja plicata
CTAGTTCTTGAATTCTTTCATCTTATCAATCTTGCATTGGTATTGGGATCCATTGTATTTTGTGTGTTTGAGAGAGCACACCTACATCCTATCAAGAAGAGCAAATCAAAATGAGTAAAATAGGGTGTATTGTTACTTATTTTTAGCTCAAGTTGATGTTGTTGAGTCCTTTGTTGTTTGCTTGCTCTTTCATGTGATCTTGAAATGATTTATGTGCTAACCCACTAATGTTTTTATGTTTGAGCTTGCTCTTAATAGATTGAAGAATTCCTCATACACAAGGAAGAAAAGAGAGAGAATATGTTTTGAGTGTATTGACTGAATGAGTTGGTTTAGCCAGGAGCATGAATCTATCCTTGTAGGTTCAGTAAGCATGGAGGGATAACTTGTTGACGGGGAACTAGGTCTTGAGAAGGAGGTGAATATCTTAGTGACTTCCCTTGGGTTTGGGTTTGGAATACCCTAAAAGGTCTGAGAAAGGGACCTTAGAGCAGAGTCAGACTGACTCTCAGTAGAAATAGACCCTGCCTCCCCATTAGGAAGCGACCTAGAAGATGAATCAACTTGAAGCTGAAGTCCTTGAGACTTTGAAGCACCTGGGTTAGTGCTATTTCCTCTGTTGGTTTTGTAGTGTCCCTTTGCTGGTTTTTGACCAGCTTTTTACTGGTGCTGGGCTAGGGATTTCTCTGTGTCTCTTTTCTCTTGTCATTCCAGTTGTCTCTCTGCTCTGTTCTATGTTGGTGAACTTTAATGGAATATCTTTTGTAATCCTATTATAAAGGGTTTCCGGTCCCTTCAAAACCTGTTTTTGCCTTAATTAATTTTTTTGATATGGATAACATAACCTAAAAAAGTGATAGATTTTTCTTTAAAATATTAAATAATAAATTTTATTTATATTATAATATTATATTACTAATTTATATTAATATAATATTATATAACTTATGGATGAGGTCTCTCATTCTGACCCCTTTGGTACAAGTTGCATTGAAAAATGACCATTAGTATAAGCTCTAGTAAATAAAATAATATTGTACAAAAGATTTAATATAATATTATAGGTATGTTACCTAGATTGTGATATTGCTATCAAGATTTAACTGTTTAATTTTTGAATCAACCTCATCAACCCTTATCTCACAAGAACTTATCTCTCATGAGAATGAATGAAACACTTAGCACTCATTACATCTAGGTGATGCTCAGGTGAAGCACCGAGACTTTCTTAGAGGTCACCCATCCCAGTACTACTCCAGCTCAAGCGCGCTTACTATAGAGTTTTCTCCATGGTTAAGCCCACTTTGCTTGCAACCTCATTTGCAAAACCTTCACCAAGTGTTGTGCCTTATGAACCATTCATTAGAAAGCCCCTTAAGCTCATCAATTGATAAGTAGAAGATATTTTTCACATAAGTCAAATTGTGATATTCCTATTAAAATTCAAAATATCTCTACTTATCAATATTACCTAAATGTTTCTAATATAAATATGCTAGTTTAAAATATATTTAATTTTTTTTTAAAGGTGGTTATAGTTACCAATGCCATTAAACAATAGAAATTGGTTTTAATCTTGAAATTACAATTCTAAGCTAATAATAACCCACTCTAATTTAGATCGAATTTTACTATCGTTATTAAATAAAAAATGACATTCTACAAAAGTAAGGCATATTCAAACTTAGATTGCATACATAGAGCTACCCGCCACACGTATTGAAGTTTAAAATTGCTGCGAGGTTAAGTAAATTTGTTTTAGCTTTCATAGACAGTACAAAAGTAAGGCATATTCAAACTTAGATTGCATACATGGAGCTACCCGCCACACGTATTGAAGTTTAAAATTGCTGCGAGGTTAAGTAAATTTGTTTTAGCTTTCATAGACAGTTTTCTGCCCTCGCATGAGGGAAAAATCTTCCGGCCAACCTCAATTGAAAAAAAATCTCTCGGTCACAATAGGAAAAAAAAACGAAAATTTTCCCGTTACAAAAAGCCAGCTAGCTAATAAATGCGCGACATTCCATCCGTACCAAGCACAGAATCCAACGTTGAGCCCTCTCATCAACTAAAGTTATGGAAGCTGCTTCACTGCTTTCATTCTTTCAAGCACAGAGTCCAACGTTAAGCCGTCCGAAAAGCCATTTCCATTCGTAGTTATTAACGCAAGTAGAATTGCGAGCCCCAGAGCATCGAAGAAACCCTAGTTGATACGATGGCGAGTCCTCCGAAGCCATGGAAAACAGAGTATGCCAAGTCTGCAAGATCGTCCTGCAAGGTTTGCAAAAATACCATCGAGAAAGACGCCTTCAGAATCGCCAAAATGGTGCAGTCTCAACAGTTTGATGGCTACATGCCTGTAATTTCTCCTCACTTTTCTTTGTAAATTGTAGCATTTTTTGAATTTGTTAGCTTAATGTTCCGTATTATGCCTTTTTGCATTGAAATCTTTCATGGTAAGGTTTTGTACAGCATCAGTGTAGTGAGTTGTTTAAGTTGAGTCGTATTTCTCCGGAAACTTTCTTGGCATTTTTCGTTATATTATGAAGGGCTTGTAAAGCATTAGAATCACGCTGAGTATAGATGGAATACTCTTTGTTACATAGTTTACTTGCTCGCATGAGCTGCGCTTGGCCTAATCTAAGCATATGTAAGCATTCTTTAGTTCAATCTTGGCCGAACTCAGGCATTTGAAGGCATTCGTTTGCATCAGTTTTTGGTTAAGCGAAGCAGTCGGCGGAATTGTTTTACTTGTATCTGGGTTTAGTGAAAGCATTTTCAGGTTTCTTTTTCTTGTATCTTGGTCTAACGAAAGCCCCCGCAAGCAGTCCTTTGCCATTATCTGGGCCTAACAAAAGCATTTGTAGGCCATTTTTCACTTAAGGCTTGGCCCAATTTAGTCTATGTAGGGATAACTATACTTGAACTTTGTCCAATTAAAGTCTTTATAAGAATTCTTTTGCTCTTTTCTCGTCCTAGTGGAAGCATTTGTATGGATTTTTTTTCTTTAATCCTCGCTTCCTAAGACATTTGTAGTTATTGTTTTAGGTTCAATTAAAGCATTGTGGTCTTCTTTTTCTTCAATCTGGGTCCAACTAAAGCATATGTAGGCATTCTTTTCCCTAATCTTGGTCCAACAAAAGCATTTGCAGGCATTCTCCTTCAATAAATTGCTTAATTAAGTATATGTAGACATCTTTTGTAAGCAGCCTTACGCACTATAATTTGTAGACCTTCCTTGTCTTCAATCTTGGCCTACCTAAAGAATTTGTAGACCTTATCTTGGATTATTTAAAATATTTGTGGCCATATTGTTGCTTCAATATTAGCCTATCAAAAGCACATCCAGATGTTCTTAGGCAAAATCTTGGCTGCATCAAAGGCTTTGTAGGCATTCATCTGCTCAAGTCTTGGTGTATTTATGCATTTGTTGGTGTCTTTCAATTTTTGTTTGAGAAGAGGCTTTCAGGGAAGGTGACCTCGGATCCAGTAAAGGAGGGACCTGTATCCACCATGTAAGACACAAAGTGTTCTATTTTAACTTTCAATGTGTTTGTTGGGCCCAAATGGAGGCAAGGTGTGCCAAAACGGTTTCCTTACTTCTTCTCTTTTATCTCCACTCATTTATTCTCTGCATTTTCTTTCAAAATGGAATAAGGCGAAATTAAAACAAATCTGATAAGATTTTAAGATCGCTGCAAATGTAATAGCACTGCCTAGATTGTATATGGTATGTGTTTTCCCAAATGCATCAATCGCTCTTTCATTTATATTGAGAAAGAGGCTACGAGAGACATGTCCCTTTATGGGACATGTCTATTCATTAATCAATCATATATTACAATAATATAAGTTTGTATAATTAATAATAATACAATTATTATTAATCAATATATATCACACACACACACACACAATTATTATTAATCAAATCTAAGTATTATATATGTATTCTAAATGATCATACGATTGAAGCTACAGACATTAACACCCCTCTTAGCTAGGAAGGATGATCAAACAGAATGTGTAGTGGTCTCCCTTGTCAACACATATGACCATTACCATAGCTACACAAAACATCAACACTCCCTTTTAGCTAGAGAAGATAAAATCCATTAATTTTGAAAGAGAGGAGATATCACCTCACTGTGATGAGATATGGTATATGCAGGAATATCAAGTCACATGATATTCACCATAGCTCATAAATATCCATGGTATGTGCAATGACATTACGTCTCATGATGTTTGCCATATGGATACTAAGTTTACGTAGAGATATGCCACTATGTGACATTTCTCATATGGTCCAATCAATATGTAATACTAAGTCAAGAAGGATCCTAATATGATCCATATGGATACAAAGAAATTACATATCACATAATTTGTGATATGAAGTATCACCTAACATGTGATACCAAGTTTTACATATCACCTAACACGTGATATGAGGAATCACCCAACACGTGATACCAAGTTTTACATATCACCTAACACGTGATATGAGGAATCACCTTAGATCGTGGTACTTAGTTTTCACATCACCTTAGATCGTGATACCTAATTTTCATATAACCTTAGATCGTGATACAAGGATATAGTAATTAGAGAACATTACACATTCCCCTTACATATAACCTTATTATGGTATGTGCACCGACATATCAAAATGTCTACCATAACGAATCTCCATTACAAGACTGTCACCTTGTAACATCAAATACAAGTGTTCATTGTCTAAGAAGTCGTCACCTCTCAGAAATGTACACAGGATGGGTGGGCCCATAAGTCATGGAGTCACACACATGACATCCACATTGACTCATCTGAGAGGGTGAATCCACCATGGCTCATCCCAGAGGGTGGAAACAAGGGCTTTCACCTTAGATCGTGATACCTGATTTTCATATCACCTTAGATCGTGATATAAGGATATAGTAATTAGAGAACATTACATTCCCCTTACATATAACCTTATTATGGTATGTGCACTGACATATCAAAATGTCTACCATAATGAATCTCCATTACAAGACCGTCACCTTGTAACATCAAATACAAGTGTTCATTGTCTAAGAAGTCGTCACCTCTCAGAAATGTACATAAGATGGGTGGGCCCATAAGTCATGGAGTCACACACATGACATCCACCTTGACTTATCTTAGAGGGTGAATCCACCATGGCTCATCCCAGAGGGTGGAAACAAGGGCTTTCACCTTAGATTTCTCTCTCAAAGAGAAGAATGCAATAACATACAAAATAATAGATCATAGATGTTGAAACTCCTTTTCATCTAAGGCTTTATTCTCCAACATACCAAGTTTATCTTGAAAGTATACAACCTTCTCTCTAGCAAGAGTTTCAGTGAGGATATCAACCATCTGTTCTGTAGTGATAATGTACCTTGAATAGCATACTTATGCACTATATCTCTTATATAGTTTGCATCACTCTTGGTGAACCCTAAGTTATGTAGGAGTTAGCATAAAGGCATTTCAGCCAGCACACATGGGACTCAATCTCATGATCATAGTCCTCTGACTTCGAAAACCAATATGACCAAATTCCTTGCAGATGAGAATGAATTAGATCCTCTAGATGCTCCCTTTAAATTTAAAGGTCTTGCAACAACCTCCTGACTTCCTCGTCCAAGGTTGCTTTTAGATGAACTATCAGACTCCCTCTAAATCTAATATCAACCTTTTGCTAGCAACTCGTGTCTTTTTTCTTTAGTCTGCATCAAGCTCTTTTCTTGAATGTAATTTCTTGTGCTTTTGTCCTTTTATAATTGACCTCTACCTTCTTTATATAAATAAGGACTATTCACCACGATATCCCATGGCTATCTTTAGATGATTTCACAATTGCTCACCACACAGTTTGGTTCTTAGTGGTTATATTTCCTGGCAATCATGCGGACAAAGCAATAACTCTGTCCACAACATCCTATAGATCCAACACAGCTTCTCGTCGATAGCTCCTTCCGACTTCTCTACATATGATTCTCATGCGGCTTCTGAATGAGATTCTTAATAACTGAGCTCTACTTCTCTCTACATCTCACAGATTGTCGTGGCATTTCTCTTGCTGTCTTTTCATAACCAATCGCTCGATGCACGTTGCAGGCATACAAGTCCAAAATGGTATTCGAACCCATTTCCATGTTATATAATAAACCTGATTTTTATTGATAGGCTGGAATAACATATCCAAAAAAATATATAATCAAGGAGGATGTGTGTTGTATGCTTGACACATCTTCGATTATTAACTCTCCTTTCGTCAGCTCTCAAGGGCACTCGAAAATATTAATCCCAATTAATCCACATATTAAGGGCACTAGAAGTTCCTTTATATTTCATGATGTCGAGGATGACTTAGTCTACTTTGCATTTGCCTCAAAGTAGAGTTCACGATTCCAATGTTTTCAACATATATTCATTGTCCCATTGATAATGTAATTCCCGGTAATGTATGATCTCATTTTCACCTCAACTGGATATCCCCGTGTAGTCAATGAATGAATGAAGGTGAATCTCATATGGCTCATAGTCTTAAGAAAATAGGCTTCGTAAGATCAACAATCAACATGAATTGCGCGCAAAAATTGACTTTTTAGGCAAGTATTATACGGTTACACGTGAGGCTGCACAAAGCGACACAATCATGCCATATTATTAGGATCCGAATAACCTTGACGTAAGCCCTCATCTTCGTCTCAGAGTGGGACCACAACATTTTCAAACCTATCCCCTCAATCAGTCGTTGCAGATATAATAATATATTTCCCTGTATATGGAACGCATGTTTGAGTAATATGTGCTTATTACATACTCTTCAAAGGAGATACCAATCAAATCATAATATTCTTAATGCCAATACCTCCTTGATCTGAAGAAAAGTAGAAAAATCTGCACGCATCCCACCCTTGTTCCAACGACCCATTTCCTTAGAATTAATGAGTGACCCCGTCACTCTCTGCACTGGAATGACATACGTCCGAGCCTCCACTAAGAAATGGTTCTACGCAGGAAATGATATCTGCCATCATCGAATTCATCACAGTTCCCTGTGACTTGGAATACATAAATTTCATTGATATTGATATTTAGATTTTTGATGGTACAACTCCTTCATCGTGAACAATTGATCACATCCTTGCAATTACAAAGAGAGACTCGATCGACATATATATCGACGATGCATCCTAAATAAGGAATCTGATTCAATATAATTCCAGAAGGCCATACGAACGTTCAATATATATGAATCAATCGTCATTCCTAATTAGATCGCCATTGAAGATTGCATCGATATATTAAGAGTTACCAACAATGGAGTCCCATGTATGATGTGTTTCTATCCACAATTTCAACAATTTTTTTGTGAAGTCCTCCGCACTGTAGTCATGCTATGCACAAAAGAGATTAACGGGTTACATTAAAGATAATCGCGATATCCTCCTAATCAGTGTCGTCTTTGGTATTTCTACTTGGAGGGATTTGCTATGAGGTCCATCTGCTTTGATCACTCTGCTCGTTTCAGCTTTAAGCTTTGCCCAAAATCCGTCATTGGCCATTTTCAACATCGGATTAGTTTAAAACGTACGTGTCAAATACTGGATTTGAGAGTCCAGTTATGCATTCATGGACTGAAACCATGATGAGAATCGCACGACACTTTAAGAAGTGGTATTCGAAACATACATATGATTCGGGGAACAAAAGCCAAATATTGCGCTCAACACCAAGGATCATTCTCAATTATACATGGCAAATAGGAATATAACCACAATGTGAATTCCATAGCAAACACTGCAATGATAAATCATTGAATACTGATGGAGATGCGGCGACCACGATCTAGAAAGAATAACACACAATATAAAGTGCACAAGAAATGTGTAGGATCGACAAACGTCAACTAACCCGCCAGAGAATTGAATCCTGAAGACCCCCCAGGCACCAGAGTGATCAACGACCCCCAACAGATGACACCACTGTCGTTGCGTGCAATATCACAAGGGCTCGATTTTCCAGTATAAATCAAACTCATGGTCCGAGTATCGACCTGTGGTAGACTCATGCCCCAACATTGCACAGTCGAATTCATTTCAACAATCCAACTGCAATTTCCGTGAAATTTCCCCCATCTGGCGTGGAATCCATTCCCCTCCAGTAGAAAACATCACTGCGATCTTCATACAAACTGTAGGCATGTGTTCCGCCCGCTGCAATCTCCATTAAATGACTCCCATTGGACAGTCGTTTTCTCTGCCATGTTTCTGTATCCCAGTAGAAAATTCCCAGACAATCCTCTGTTAATCCACAGACATTGCCATTACCACCAACGATTCCCATAAGGCCTACCCCCAAAGAAAAAAACATTCCATTTCGGGTCGAATTCCAACACAGGAGATTTCCGTTTCTTTGGTTTGTTGATTGTGTGTCCATCTTCTACATTTGCAGTCCGGCTCTGATACCATGATAAGATTTTATGATCGTTGCAAATGTAATAACACTGCCTAGATTGTATATGGTATGTGTTTTCCCAAATGCAACAATCTCTCTTTCATTTATATTGAGAAAGAGGCTACGAGAGACATGTCCCTTCATGGGACATGTCTATTCATTAATCAATTATATATTAGAATAATATAAGTTTGCATAATTAATAATAATATATATAATATAACATATATATATATATATCACATATATATATACAAATACAATATATTAATATTAGTCAATATCTAAGTATTATTTGTATTCTAAATAATCATACGATTGAAGCTACAAACATTAACAAAATCAATACTTACAAAATACGCTAAGCTTTATGAGGTTCAACCATGATCAAACCTAAAGGAAACTTAGCAATGGTATGTCATGAACCCAGTATGAAGGGGTTCCTTTTTTCAACAGGACAATTTTTTTACCACTTGGGTGTAGTGGTGGGGGGAGGATTTGACAGGAATCTCCAAACCTAGTTGATGAGCCCAATGTTAGACCTTCTTTACTAAGAGGGCTGGAAACATTCAACAAATGGGCTTGCAACACCTCAACCTATTGCAACATTAGAAGGTTTAACAGGGTCTTGAGAGATTTTCTCCAAAAATAGATAGGTAGCACAGACGAAAGATTGATACTGGTAAACACGAAACAATACAAAGGTATTTCAAGGCGTAGGCAAGTTTGAAAGATAAAGCAAATGCATAAGAAATGATTTGTGATGATTTTGTCGAGAGTGAACGAAATCTCAGGCAAAATTTACTTAACCAAAGTGGAGAAAACATGGCAAGAAAGAGAATGAAAATAAGGGGTTACAAGGACAGGCATAAGCTAATAAGAACTCCAAATCAAATTTGAAACAAGCAGAAATATGCACACCGAGCAAAGATGACAACATTGAAGATAAACAAGACAACAATTTTTTTTATAGCCCAACTTCAACACCATTGCTATATGTGGAGGAGCTCATGGAAATAAAAAGAGGCTTGAGATGCTAGAAACAAGGAATTGGGAAGAGGAGAACAAAGTGTATGAAGCCATAGAGTATACAAGCAAAATAGAAAGAGAAAACAAAACTCTTAAAGAGCAAATTTCAAACATGCAGATGAAAATGGAAATAGGACAGCAAGAATTGGACACTATAAAATAGGAACTGGAACAATGGACTACCTGGGAATAAGGGATTGGAATTGGTGAAAGAAGAGGACACAATAGAAGAGGCCAAACTTGGTCACAAGTTGTAAATGGATCAACAAACAAACAAAAGGGAATCGTTGAGCAACAAATCAAATTACAAATAAGGGAAGAATAAGACAAGTGTGGCAAGGTTGCAAGTATCATTATCAAAGGATTGAAAGACTTCAGAGAAAAAGAGAGAACCAACATTCTAACAAGGGACTTTCTTAGAGATAAGCTGGAGTGGACAGGGAGTATTCAACAAGAAAATAGGATTGGTAAGAGGATAGATGGAGGAAGAGATAAACACATAAGAGTTATCTTGGCAAGCTTAGAGGATAAGAATATGATCCTTAGATATAGAAGGCTACTTAGAGGTACACATTTCTACCTAGATGAAGATCCAACTTTTGCTTAGCAGGAGGAACAAAAGGAGTGGGCAAAAGTAAAGACAACAAGAAATGAGGGAAAGTGGGCATGGTTGAAGAATGGAAAAGCTCAAAGTAGCGAGTGATTATTAAATAGAAATAGAAAATAGGGGCTCCATGTGATTGCTTGAGTACAGTAAGTTGGAACTACATAGGTTATCCGTAAAGAAGAGGTCTTGGAGTGGGGCCCATGGCAGAGGGGAAAGATATTATCATTCTTGTTGAAACACATGAGCATGACGGTTGCAAGGTCTCAAATTTACAAGAATTTTTTAGTTTGGAACAAAGGGAATGAGGCAGCTAAAGGACATGATGGAGTCACAGTGCTTATAAATGAGAAGTGGTATGATATCATAAAATTTAAAAATGAGGACCTAAATAAACAATACATTTGGCAGTAAATGAAATAATTTCTAGGTTGCCTGCTTGTTACTACGCTCCATAAAACTCTAAGTTCTACAGGAGGAGTTTAGACAATTAAGATCCGTATGCATCATTAAAAAAAGATATCTCTCTATTCAACACCTGAAGAGAAATAATGCTGATAGGGTGTTAAAATTTTCAGACTAATAGCAATTAAAATTGATTACCTATGCAGATAGATAATTTCTGTTTATTTTAAAAACAACTTTAAATTAGAGATAATTATAATTTGCAGAAGAAATAAAATTCCGTGTAAATAAACTTATCTGAAGGATCTCAAAAATTTCACTGTTCTTCTTAATCCAATAATCGAATGGCAACAATCTGAGTGAATCAATAATCTATGATTAGAATTTATTGTCTGCAATTATCAATTGATGATTTGACTTCGAAGCCTGCCATACATCAGTATTTTGAATAAGAGTCGATATGCAACGTTTATATAAGTCGTCGACTATCAATCTTGGAATGACTGAATGATCGTATTCGTTGGTTTGAGATTATCATTTACTCCTTTTGACTATCGTTTGAAATCTGATCATAGACTATATAAAATATGTTACGTATCTTGTATTGTCGATGATATGGTCGACTAAATACATATACCCACGATGGTTGCGGTTTGAGGTTTCAAACGACATGGCTAAGAGTTGCACCCGCTCGATAATATGTTGGTCGATTATTATAATTAATGTTTAACTATGAATAATGATAGTTTGAGTCATCGACAATGCTTAGACTAAACTGATTTGTTATTATGCATAATAGCTTTATTAACATTTGATTTATCAGAACAACAATCATTTGAATAATAGAGGAGATTTTAGATTAAAGTTAATCACTATTATGATAATCACAATTAGCGTGATATTAATATTCAGATTTGACTGTTAATGTTTTATAATAATTATTAATGTCTCAATTAATACTTCGTATTATTTGAGACATCATTTGTGAATCGAATATGTGAGCCTCCTGAAGCTAACTTCAACACTCCCTCTTAGCTAGGGAGGCTTTCATATTAGGTTAAGTCATAATGAATGCATCATTATGGTTCACTATAAACATCACAATGAATTTAAAATCTCCATATGATATATTCTCGGATGTCACCTCATGTGATATTGAACATTACTACATGGCATGTCCTGAGATATCACTTCATGTGATATTGAACTTTAGATATCTAGCATTAAGTCATGTTCTTCGGATACCACCTCATGTGACATTGAACATTAGATATCTACCATTATGTTATGTTCTTCAGATACCACCTCAAGTGATATTGAACATTAGATATCTACCATTATGTTATGTGCTTTGGATACCACCTCAAGTGATATTGAACATTAGATATCTACCATTATGTTATGTTCTTCAGATACCACCTCAGGTGATATTGAACGTTAGACATCTACCATAATGGATTTCAAGAGATCTACATAAGTAATGGAAATTACTGTATGATACATCAACCTTCATTGTGAGATTGTCACCTCACAATGAAGATAACAGTGTACAAGTGTGTTATCATTGTGAGATCCTCACCTCACAAGGATGTTCATATCACAGGTACAAGAAAATCAAGAATTAAGTAAAGAAAATACATTAGTATATAAGAACAAATCAAGGAGTTAGAGTTTTGATCTCAGTCAGGGCTTCATTCTCTACCATACCAAGCTTACCTCGAAAGTACTCAAACTTAATTCCAGAGAGAGGCTTGGTGAGAATGTCTGCCGTTTGTTGTTCAGTATTGATGTATCTTAATTTAATGGCATTCCTCTCTACCATGTCTCTTACATAGTGATACTTGATCTCCACATGCTTTGTTCTGTCATGAAACATAGGATTTACAGAAAGCTTTACACAACTTTGATTATCACAGTGAATGACAGTAGGCTCTGAGGGTTTTCCAAACAATCCTGTAAGAAGCTTCCGGAGCCAAACTGCTTCTTGAGCTCCCATACATACTGCAATATATTCGGCTTCTGTGGAGCTTTGTGCCATTGAAGATTGTTTCCTGCTGAACTAGGAAATCATAGTTGAGCCTAAACTAAAACAACCAGAGGTGCTCTTTCTATCAACAATGCAACCTGCCCAATCGGAATCAATGTATCCATGCAGCTTCAAGTTTATGATAGCAGAATATCCAAGCCCAAATCCAATTGTGCCTTGTAAATATCTCAGAATATGTTTTGCTGCAACTACATGTATTTGCCTTGGTTCATGGTTCTCCCTTTGAATCTCAAGAGTATGGTCTTCCTCCATGTTTTGTGGAAGTTCTTGATCTTCACATTCTGTCTCAGAAGTACCCTTGGATTTTCAGAAGGCAATATCTTCTTCAAATGTCACATCGCTACTTAATTCAATTGATTTATGTTCTGGTATATATCTCTTGTAGGCTTTTGATGTTTCACTATAGTTTATAAATATTCCTTTCTTACTAGAAGGTTCTAGCTTGGTTCTTTTATCTTTGGGTATGTGTATGTAAACTGGACATCCAAAACTTCTTAGGTGACTTACATCTGGTTTCTTTCCTGTAAATGCTTCCTCAGGAGTTTTGTTATTCAGAATTTGTTGAGGGCTTCTATTCTGAATATAAACAGCAGTTCTGGAAGCCTCTGCCCAAAATGAAGTTTGGAGATTTTGATCGTGAATCATGGCTCTGGGCTGCTTCCACAATAGTTCTATTTTTTTTTCTCTTTCACCTACCCCATTCTGTTGAGGATTATAGGGAACACAAAACTCCCTCTTAATCCCAGTTTCAATGCAGTAATTTTGAAAGTTAGTTGAGGTATATTCTCCTCCATTATCAACTCTCTGTATTTTGATCCTCTTTTCAGATAGGTTTTCAACTAGAGCTTTGAACTCCTTGAATCTCATTAGTACTTCATCAGATTCTTTATTTTTAAGGAAATAGTTCCAAGTCTTTCTAGAGTAATCATCAACAAAAATAATATAATACAAGAAGCCTCTGAAGGAAGCAGTAGACATAGGACCACTTAAATCTGAATGAATAAGTTCTAAAATGCATTTGGATCTGTTTTCACTACTATGAAAAGTACCTTTACCTTTCTTACCTAATGCACATCCTTTGCAGGTTTCTTCGTGCTCACGGGTAAGTTTTGGTAGGCCGGTAACCATCTTCTCCATAATGGGCAGTGCATGAAATTGTAGGTAGCCCAATCTTCTATGCCAAATTTCACAAGTGCTAGAAGAGTCCTGAGATAATGCTTGAGTAGGGATTGTGCAAAATCTGTAAAGATGACCATGACGAACTCCAATAACTTTAGCTGTTTTGATATTAGAGTTCTTTGGCTATATAAGAACTTGACCACTTGCAAATGCAATATGATATCATTCATCTTCCAAGGCTGAGATGGAGACAAGATTTCGCTTGACTCCTGGAACAAATAATACATTATTTAATTGTAAGGAGATGCCAGAATTTAATTTAAGAGAGGAGGTCCCAACTCCTTCAACAGAATAATAGGAGTCATCTCCAATGATCATTTGATCAAATGAATTACTTTGTATTAACTCTTTTAAGTGTCCTCTAAATCCAGTAATGTGTCGAGATGCACCACTGTCAATTATCCAAGTGCTATGATCAGTAGGTACATGACTTGAAAGTGCTGAATAGAATAAGAATTCATCTGAATCCCCTTTTGTAACAGTTTTACCAACTTCAGTAAAAGAAGCTTGGGACTTAGGATTTTGTTTACACTTATTTGCATAATGACCATACTTATTGCAATTATAACATCGGACCTTCTTCTTTTGGATGTAGGGCCATTATGGGATAAATTGTCTTTCTTTCTTTTGAAATGATTTTTCTTACTTTTCTTCTTTGAAGATTGTGATGTTATGTCTTCATTATTAAAGCCTTTGCTGATTCCTTTAGTAATCAGTCTTGTTTCCTCTTGTATGCAATCTGCTTTTAATCCATCGAACTTAGGGAATTTTGATCTTGCACTAATTCCTTGGACGAAAGATTCCTATGAGTGAGGAAGTCCATTTAGAGCCAACATTGAGAATTCCTTACTATCAACAACATGACCAATGGTGGAGAGTTGGTTTCTTAGTTCTGAGATTTTCATAAAATAAGAAATTATTGATTCTCCCTTAGCCATTTTGATGTGGTGCAATTTTTGTTTTAATGCAAGTGTTATGCTAGTGTTGTTGATCTCATACATGTGCTCCAATGTAATGGACATTTCACTAGCTGTTTGAAGTTTGGAGATGATTGGCACAATATGATCCTTTCGGATTCTACTATCATCCTTTTTGCCTTAGTGCAATTTTTCTTCCATTGTAATAATTCTGATTCATTTGTGGGTGAAGTATTATTATCTAGCACAAAGTTATCCAGATCATTCTCTTCTAAAGCTAGCATCATCCTAAACTTCCATGATGTGAAATTTGAAGCACCTTCTAGCCTATCCTCAACCTTTAGTCCGTTTACCATTTTTACAGTAAAATATTTGAGTAGTAAAGGAGATCAAGTATTTCTTAAATTGCTAATTAGATGTCTGAATTTTGATCTTTTTTTTAAAACCTGCTCTGATACCATGTTAAATTTTTCAGACTAATAGCAATTAAAATTGATTGGCTATGCAGATAGATAATTGCTATTTATTTAAAAATAACTTTAAATCAGACATAATTATAATTTGCAGAAGAAATAAAATTCCGAATAAATAAACTTATCTGAATGATCTCAGAAATTTCACTGTTCTTAATCCAATAATCTCCTGTCAACAATCTGAGTGAATCAATAATCTATGATCAGAATTTATGGTCTGCAATTATCAATTGATGATTTGACTTTGAAGTCTGCCATACATCAGTAATCTGAATAAGAGTCAATATGCAATGTTTATATAAGTCTTCGACTATCAATCTTGGAATGACTGAATGATCATATTCGCTGGTTTGAGATTATCATTCACTCCTTTTGACTATCGTTCAAAATCTGATCAGAGACTATATAAAATATGTTATGTATCTTGTATTGTCGATGATATGGTCGACTAAATACATATACCCACGATGGTGGCGGTTTGAGGTTTCAAACGATGTGGCTAAGAGTTGCACCCGATCGATAATATGTTGATCGATTATTATAATTAATGTTTAACTATGAATACTGATAGTTTGAGTCATCGACAATGCTTAGACTAAACTGATTTGTTATTATGCATAATAGCATTATTAACATTTGATTAATCAGAATAGCAATCATTTGAATAATAGAGGAGATTTTAGATTGAAGTTAATCACTATTATGGTAATCACAATTAGTGTGGTTAATATTCAGATTTGACTGTTAATAATTATTAATAACAATTATTAATTTATTAATGTCTCAAATAATTCTTATAATAATAATTATTAATTTTTAATGTCTCAAATAATTCTTATAATAATAATTATTAATTTTTAATGTCTCAGATTTTAGTGTTTTATAATAATTATTAATTTATTTGTCTCAAATAATACTTCGTATTATTTGAGACATCATTTGTGAATCAGATATGTGAGCCTCCTGAAGCTAACTTCAACATAGGGGACTTCAGTGCAAGGACAACTAATAATCAATCTTTACAGATGATTAGTGGTGAAAAAGGGGAAGATAATCGCTTATGGTTGGAAGAAGGTGGTGGTCAATCTTGGAAAAGAGCTTCACAATATGGTAATGGGGGTGTTTCACATTTTGGGCCCGAGTCTGTTTGGCATGGTTATTTGCAACGACATGAGAGGCTAGCCAACTTTAGGGGGTATCAGTTGCAAAACCTATAATGGCCAAAGTGTGGTAGATTACATTATTTGCTCTCAAAATCTTACATCTAGAGTTTGGGGTTTGAGATTGGGGAATGCCCTATAGAGATGAAATCAGATCACATGTCTCTCTTTAATAAGTCAAACTTTGCTCCAAGTAGCCCACACAATAAATAAGATCTCCACATGCAAAAGAAAGCAGTTGCCAAGGGAAAAATCCTCATAAATCAGAAAAACAAGGACATTGTCAATGCTGCTCTTAAGCAGCAATTTGATGAAATAAATAATGTCTTGGCAGATGAAAGGGTCAATAAGCAGAATGGTCATGTTCATAGTAGTTTACGGATCCTACAATACAAAAGGCTTTAAGTGCATGTAAAAGGTCTTGCAATAGAAAGAGAGTTGCAAATACTTTTCCAACAAATCCGTGGTATGATGAAGAGTGTAAGGGAGCCAATAGATCTATAAAAGGAAAAGATTTGAGCAAAGAAAACAAGAAGTTTGCGAAATTGATTTAAGCAAAAAAAAGAAGAGTATGTAAATGCAAGAAGGAAGGAGTTAATATCCAAGGAACCCTCTCAAGTCTGACACATTCCGCGGTGGTGGCCAATCAAGGATTGCCTGTATCTTCTCCTGATGAACTTGTTGATGTGCGTTTTATGACCCACCAAACAGTAGAACAAAACACCGAGGTATCTTATCCTCTCTTGATCAAAGTTCCGTATATGCTAAGATTGCGAAAAGATCATATAGGTCACTCCAAGGTTCCTTTCGTGTCAGGTCTTGACCATAGATAAGCTTAGTGGTAAATGTGATTTGCTGAATATCACAAGGGGCCTTACGTTTTTAGTTTTGAAAGATTTGCAATGAAACACCTTTTTTGGAATTTTCAGAATATGCGGAAAGCAAAAGGAAGTAGGGTTCAAAAATTTTAATCTACTCCTAAGGGCAATGATAACAATGGTCAATACTTCGGTGGACAAATTCCCAATAAGCAGGTTTCGCTTCGCCAAGTTATACTACAACTACACGAGAACCGATGCAATCTTCAAGGTTTATGCAGAGGATTTTCATACCACCACAGACACCATCATGAAGAACAATGTACGCGAATGACAGAAGTTAAGCATATGCATGAATGAGGTTCAGGCTAACTTTGCACAACGATTTACAATTAGTAAAACGTCAAAAGTATGAACCAAAGGAACTCATCAAAACACCATCATATTTCTTATTGCAATCACAACACTTCATCTAACATTATCCAACTAATCTAAACTAAATGAGGGAATTATGAAACCAAGCAAGCACTAAAACACATCAAGTATTCACCATGAAACCAACAATGAAAACTTTATTGTCTCAGTAGCTCTTTAGCAACAATCTCAAAATGCGCTCCTTACAAATGAGAAGTGAGGCCTTTATATAGGTCCTTAAATACAATGAGTGGCTCGGATCAAACAATAACCGATGGCCCAGATCGTGCCACCTCAGCCCTAATTAGGGTTAGGGCAAAGAAGAAGGAATCTACCTTAATGCAAAAGGAATGCACTACCATAGTGGGCAATAAGTACCCATTATGCATGCATGCTTAGGAGAGTGGGGTGTAATAAATGACCACTAAGTGTGCCCACTATGCATTAAATGCATCTCCACCACCGAATCTACCTTTGACCGCTCTGCCTGAATGCCTGGAATCTTCCCAATACTGCTTCTAACTCATCTATACTGACGCTCGGTGCTGATTCCTGCTTGAATTCCAAAGCTACCATAGCTCGTTCAGCTTTCTTCAAGTTGTCCTCCCATTCTGGCAACAAATCCTGAGCAGTGTGCATATCATTCGAGAAGGTGGAATAGTTCTCAAAATCATCCCTGGTGAAGAAATTCAATCTAAAGAATTCCTCCAATTTACTCTTCAGGTTGTCTACAATTATCTCCTTTTCATACAACCTTTTTGATACTAGTGATGCGATAGTGTTGGAGATTTCTTGCTAGATGTTCTCAGCTATTCCCTTCAATCAAGAAGATTCCTCAATGAAATGCCCAAACATTTACTTGGGCCATGAGCATTGCTCCATACCATCGGGTGAAATCATATGCTTCTGCTTCTTTAATGATCCCATGGTCAACTAGCACACGCCTGGGCGTCTCCATCAGCTCTTGCAATTCCATGATCATCTCATCCTGATAGATATGCTCATCCTCCCACGATTCCTCCATGCACTGAATCCAGGAAAGGATGGCCAATGCCCTGTTGTAAACTTGTACCAAGTCCTCAACATGCTTGTGGGCTTCATTTTGGATGCCTTCGTTCCAAGCCTCCGCCCCTTGAGAATTTCTCCTGATTCTATCTATACTCTCTATCGCCTCAGTTGGAACAACCGACGGAGGGACAAAAGATGGACCTTCTTCCCTTACTGGATTAGGTAGACTGCTGATGTAGTTGCATAATGCTCTGATCTCTCCTTTTTGCCTCTGATACTTCTCTTCTAATCTCCTCATCTTGTTCTTGACTGCCTGTGTAGAATCATCAAGTTCCTCCAACACCTGCTCTCGGGAGGCATGACCTAAGTCAAACTCGGCCTCATTATATTCATTTGGAGCGATTTGATCCTTTGCTTTGTCCACGACCGGTGTTGCAAGCTGAAGGGTTCTGGACCTAGACTCATCTCTGACAATCTTCGCAAACCTCTTAGCCTTTCCTTTCTCATGTGATTGGTTGACCCTGTTCATAATTTCCTGCAATTCGAAAGCCGGGTCAACATCCTTTTCCTGACTTCTTTGGAGCCTTTGCCTCACCCATTCTGGAATGGCGGCTCCTTGATCCTTCTGAACTGCCATCTGCTTCTGTCCCTGCACCGCTCTTGTGTCAATTTCCTCAGCTTCAGGACTTTCTGCCGTCACCTTTGGGGCTGGTGTCTCTATCGTGGGAATCTCATCTTCAGCCGTGGGAATCTCTTCTTCTATTATCCTTCTGAAGAAAACACCAAGACTTTCCTTAGTGGTAACATCCCGTTCCCTACTTTTTGCTGGTGCAAACCCCTCATTGGCGTTAATGCTCAATCTGTCCTGAACTGACCTCGTCACGTGTTGCTCTCCTTGCTCAGCTCCCCCCTACTTGCTTCTACTTCTTGCCTAGAAAAAGCGCCTATCTCTTGCACACTTGGAGTTCGGCTAGGTGAGGATGGCATCTCCTCGACTCTTGGTCTCTTCTGTGGCGGTTCTTTAATATGGAGATCCAACCTCCTCTTTGTGTGTGTTTCCTGAGCAAATACTCCTTTCTTTTCTGTGCTCTGCACTCCCTGACAAAATTTCTCCTTCAATCCTTTCTCCTGAAGTTTGCTTTGGTCTTTCATCCTGTAGTGGTTGATGCCCTAATAACTCGTACGCCCAGTCCTCCTTCGGTACACTCATTCTACCAAGTTGTCTCTCAATCCACCACCTTGTGAAGTCCAGGACTGGTTTTGCCAAAACATCAAGATCTGAAATCTCCTTTCTTTGCCAGTCATAGGGATGGGTAACCCTTTCCTTTTCTGGATTATACCCTTTCTGAAGC
>MU226169.1:2341480-2369907 GCA_018584345.1 Thuja plicata
TTGCTCCCTTACATCGCAATCCCTCATATCTCGTATTCCGTGCCAACATGTATATGACATAGGAGCTCATATAAAACTTCTGTGATTGCTCGAGGCTCACCAACTTTTCACTGAGGTTGTCACTTATCATTCCAGCCCAGTTCATGTGATTGTGCTCTTCAACTACTTGCTCGACAAAGTACCACATCTACGACTCGAACAAATAGGAGGCGGCATGCCAAAGATTCTACTCAGCATCATGATCAAGTCGCTGTATTCCCTGTGGAAATCCAACCATACCAACTCCTTCGGCAATTTTGAATGATGGGATCTATTCTTTCTCAACCACTTATCATTTATGATATTTTCACAGTATTGAATTCCTGCAGAAAAAACTCTGTGCCTGCTCCTTCGTCTTTAATACCAATTTCCTGGAAGAAGGGATTCCGAATGCCTCCGCGATTGCCGATGGAGAAAGGTCTGCAATGGTGTTTCCATCGGAATCTTTGATTGTTCTATCTCCTGAATTGAAGTGCCTGGCGCATTCCACGATCAACTCGGAATGCTGAAAAGCCGGAGCAAAGCCAGCTGCAGCCACAATTCCACTGTTCACAATTCGGGTGGCCAAATTGGTCATTTGATGATCTTTATACCCAAACATCCTTCTGTGAAACTCTGTCATGTCCAGGCCTTCGAGGCTAGTGTCTCCAATCTCTGCCCACTTCGAAACAATCTTGGATTCTGGGAAAAAACTCCTTTGTTCGTTCTTTATCAACTGCTTCCTCGTCATGCTCTTTCCTCTTGGCTCCGCCATTCCTGCAAAACAAAATCAAAACAAACATAAGAATCGCACAGGAGAATGAAAAAGAAGACCAAATTCTTAATGAGGAGGAAATTGTGAAAATCTGACAAATTCTTCATCTTTTTTCTCAAAAGTCAAATTTCTTTTTTCTCCACGAAATCATGTTTTTCCACCAACTTACTAAAAAAGATTTCCTCTGAAACTTATAATCTTGAATTCTTCACGCCTTTTGAAAATAATGAATTTCCTCCTGTTTGGAAATTTTCTTTCTCCTCAAGAATCTTGTTCAACTTCCGAGAAAAACTTCACTTGAATTCTCTTGATTCCTCAAAATCTCTCATCAACCTGTTTTCTCGAACTTTGTGTGATGACAAAATGAGTTCATATATAGGCTAAACCCTGAAAAGCTGCTTTAAAAACCGGGAGCTAATTTTAGGAAACTACCAATTTAGGCAAAGATTCTTTCTCATAAATGCCACTTGTCTCTACTTTTCTCCATTTTTGAAAAAAACTTGCCAATTTGAGCGCTTTACTTCACGAGGAAGTTTTGATTTAATCCATCCTTCTGATTTTCTGATTTTAAACATTGAAAAAGAATGAATTTCAATATTTAATTCTTTAAAATCAATTCAAAAAGCGATTTAATTCTAGTTTTAATCTCCCCAATTTCATAATTATCTTGTCGCTTTTTCAATTTATAATTAAATATAGATAAAAATCAATATTTAATCATTTCTCATCTTTATCGCTTTTTTTGATTTTTGAAGGTTTATTAATTAAATACTAAATAAATCAATATTTAATTAATATTATATTTAAATCCAAGGAACTCCTTTTCTTTCCAATTTCTGATTTTCTGAAATCTTGAATTTTTTCCAAATTTCCAAAAAATTTTGGATTTTTCAATTTTAACCATGTTTCCAAGTTTTGATTTTTTTCAGGATTTTATGAAATTCTCCCCTTTTCCGAAATTTCGGATTTCTCCAAGACTTCCATTTTTTCCGAGATTTTTCAATCTTCCAAATTTTCCGAGCTTTGGATTTTTTTCATTTTTATCCACACTTTCATTTTTTAACTATTCTAGTTTTAATCTCCCCAATTTCATAATTATCTTGTCGCCTTTTCAATTTATAATTAAATATAGATAAAAATCAATATTTAATCATTTCTCATCTTTATCGCTTTTTTGATTTTTGAAGGTTTATTAATTAAATATTAAATAAATCAATATTTAATTAATATTATATTTAAATCCAAGGAACTCTTTTTGTTTCCAATTTCTGATTTTCTGAAATCTTGAGTTTTTTCCAAATTTCCAAAAATTTATGGATTTTTTGATTTTAACCATGTTTCCAAGTTTTGATTTTTTTCAGGATTTTCTAAAATTCTCCCCTTTTTCAAAATTTTGGATTTCTCCAAGACTTGCATTTTTTCTGAGATTTTTCAATCTTCCAAATTTTCCGAGTTTTGGAATTTTTTTCATTTTTATCCACGCTTTCATTTTTTAACTATTCGGAAATTTCCGACTTCGGGGAATTTTCAATCTTTCTCAAAAAAATTCCAAATTTCGGATTTTTTCATGAGTTTGGAATTTTGAAATTTTTCAAAGTTCATTTTTTTGAGACTTTCGAGTTTTCATGTTTTCCGAAATCTTGGATTTTTCCAAGATTTTTTGGATTTTCAACTTTTCCATGATTTCATTTTTTCCGAGATTCGCCATTTTCCAGAATTTTCCAAAATTTTGGATTTTTTTGAATTTTCCAAGTTTTGGATTTTCTGAATATTCTAAGATTTTAGAAATTTCCAAGATTTCATAAATTTTCGTTTTTGGAATTTTCCAACATTTCCAAGACTCGTAATTTTCCCAATTTTCCAAAATTTCCAAATTTGGAATTTTTCCAAATCTTCCAATTTCCACGACTTGGGATTTTTCCGAATCTCCCAATTTCCACGACTTTTGAAAATTTTCACGTTTTCAAATTTCCGATTCTTTGAAATTTTCAACTTTTCGAAGATCATTAATCAAATATAAAATCCAATAAATCTCGACTCAAACTTCTTGAGTTTGTCATCACAATCCGAGTTTCAAATTTCATTTGTCATTTAAATTGATTTTAATCTTCGCAATTTCTCTCTCGACCTCTCATCATCACCCTTCTTCAATTACTTTTCGAATATGTCCATATGTATAGACCATAGAAGGGGTTTTTTAAATTTTGGATGTGTCTTGAACTTTAATGAAATAACATCATTGAGCGCCCATTCACAAAAGTAGAGGAAATTTTGTTTCTTAATATTTCACCACGCACATTCCATAAAATGAATGAATTATAATCTACGAGTGCATATGGACCCCTTTCGTGGATGGACTTCCAAACATTAACCAATTTCCTTGATACACACCACCTAGCAGCTTGAGCGCGTTTGAGGTTTAATGAAGGAACCTTCTCCATTTACAAATTCCTTGACCATCACCATAATGCGCTTGGGCGCGATTTAAGAGTTGTGGTGGATTTTTTTTTTCTTGTTTTAAACATTCCTTGATTTCCGTGGAATTGCGCTCCTTCCTTCTCAGGCGCAACTTTGGAGTGGTAGAGGATTTTCTCTCTTGGCGGGGATTCCATGTCCAAGTGCATTCCGTGCTCCTGCACTTTGTACGAGCGGGGATTTACATCAGTTCTGGATTTTCTTCTTGCGAAGGATTTTCCTTCACCACTCTTGTTTTGCGCTCCGTAATATGTGGGAGCGGGATTTGGAGGTCGTTAGGGATTATTCCTTATGTTGACCATCCCTGGGCAGCGTTGAAACGCGCTCCACTATATGCGCAGGAGGGATTCTGGTAGAGCTGTGGATATTCTTTTTTTATTTGCAATGTTTTTGTGTTCGAGCACACATTGGTGTCTGTGGAGGACAGTTTCTTTCGGCCAAGCTCCTTTGTTTACTACAAATACTTGAATCCTTCAGATTTAGTAGAAATTGATGTTTGCAGAACTTTCTTGCGATGATATCTGGAAGATTTAGAGTGCCTTCGATCTACGTTCGCATTGTTCTTCATTACCTCAGACGGATTAGTGCTTGGAGAAAATTGCGATATTTTTTTTTATGTCTTGAACGAGATTCCCTTCACAGGTATCCTACTCGTATAGCAGTTGGACTATGCTGAAGCGAGCTCTTGTGAGAAGGAGAATGGCGCTTTGGAGGACTGTGTGCGGAACCTTTCAAGTTTTGGGAATACTTCCTTAGTATGAGTTGGTCTGCACTGGGAGCTTTAATGATACTCCCTCTCAAACGAAGTCTCCCGATTTTGGCATAGCTTCATCACAATGGTAGACTCATTTTCTGCGTTGTATATGATTTGGCCAGTGTGCACACATGGAGTGTCTTTCTGAACTTTAATGAGTCACATTCATATATTTGTGGAGAGACTATGCTCAGGACTGTCGAAGGGCTTTCTTTTTTCAAAATTTGTTTATTCAACGCCCTCCTTGGCTTTGCTATGAATGCACTGGGCACAACTCTGGGGTTCGTAGTGAATTCTTCTATCATCTAAAATTCCAAGACCATCAACATTGTGTGCTTGGGCGTACCTATGCCTCTTTGTATATCTCGCTGACACTTCCATGACATTGTGATAATAATGCTTGAGAGCGGTTTGGGGAATGTTGTCGAATTTTCATTTCTTTGCAACTTTCTTCCATTTATTGAAATGTGCGCTAAAGCACATTATTGGACCACCCATGGAATATTATCTAATAAGCTTCACTCCTTGTGTTTCATTCTTTGCATGCTTGGAGCCCACGATGGATCCTCTTCTGATTCCATTAAGAACTGCTCTCTCCATGGTCATGACCAAAATGAAACTTCACAAACACTTGAAACTTAGTGGATCACATGGTACATCCTCACGACCCAAGTTTAGGGAACATCCTGTTGGGGCAACATTAAAGACCCAAAAGGTAGAAAAAAAAAAACCTGGCCAAAACTCATCACTTCACATCCAAAGTAGGAAGGAATAAGGAGACGCAATCAAAGCTACTGAGACAAAGCCCAAAAAAGGGCCAAGCAAGCGAAAAGAGACAGGGGTCCCATTGGAAATGGGCGAGGTGTGAATAGGTCACAACATAAACTTAACTCCATCTGTCCCTATCACATGTCCCAGGTAGAGGATATCAGTCAACCCAAACTCACACTTGGATTCTTTTGCAAATAGAGACTGACTCTCCATGATGCTAAAAACCTCATCCAAGTGCCTCAAGTGCTCCTCCCAAGTCCTGCTGAAGACCAAGATGTCATCAAAGAATACCAGGACACTCTTGCGTAACTGCTTTTTGAATAAGTGATTCATGTAAGACTGAAAGGTAGCTGGTGCATTAGTGAGCCCAAATGGCATCACTAGAAACTCATAGTGCTCGTAGTGACATTTGAATGCTGTCTTATTAACATCCTCCTCACGGACACGTATATGATGGTACTCTGATCGAAGATCTATCTTTGAGAAGTATATTGCCCCATGTAGCTCATCTAACAGCTCATCAATCCGGGGAATGGGGTATGTGTCCTTAATGGTCCTCTTATTCAGTGCATGGTAATCAATACACATGTGAAGAGTACCATCCTTCTTCACTAAAACCACCGAAAAAGCGAAGGGACTGCAACTGGGCCTGATGTGTCCCATGTCTAGGAGTTCCTTTATTGTCTTCTCTATCTCCTCCTTATAGTGCCTAGGGTGACGATAAGGTGTAGTGATCACGGGCTTAGCGCCCTCCTCCATCTCAATGATGTGCTCAAATCCCCTGTCTTGGAGGTATGCCTAGTGGAATGTCCTCAAAAACCCGCTTGTGCTTATCAAGCACCTTCTGAACATCAAAGTGAACCTGTTGCTCTGAATCCGGTGTGGGTTTAGAGGATATGAAGCACTGGGCTGCCCACTCCATGTCACTATGCCTCATGATGGCTTCCATCCCGTGGGTCGACACTAATCTAGGCCCGCCATCTGGCATGGCCTTGAGAATCATCTGCTGATCACCCTGCATAAACTCTAATTGTTTCAGCTTGTGATCAATGGTGTACCTCTCTAGAGTCTGTAGCCAATGCATACCCAAAATAGCATCCAAACTGTCTAAATCAATGATATAAAAGTCGACCTCTAGAAGGTAATCCCCAAAGTGAATTGGAAGACCGGAGATCTTCCCTATACAACTCAACCAGTCTCCTCCTGACACCTCAAATTCTGGAATGTCATCTACCTGTAACCTTCTTCTAGAGACCATATCTGTGCTGATAAAATTATGTGTAGCACCTGTATCTAAAAGGAAAACGATCCTTTGTCCTCTAACCACTCCCTTCAAACGAAAAGGGTGACATGTAGGAATCCCTGAAAGGGATGCTAAAGTAACTGGGGGCTACTCGTGGGGGGCTTTCTTCTTTTTCCCTTCTGCTGATTGCTCTACCTGAGCCTCCTCATCGCTGCCCTCAAATTGCTCATACTCACCATCATAAGCCATCTCAATATAATGTATTTTGCCTTTCCCAAGGCTCCCTGCAAGTAAAGCATAACTTCCTCCTCCTCAACTCATTTCTAGTCTCAAAATCCAGCCTAGGAGGCATACTCTTATTCTGATTTTTATTCTTTTCGAATGAAGAGGATCCCTTAAAAGTTTTCTTAGGTGGCTGTATTATGGAGGAAGGTGAATCCAAATCATGTGCTAACTTAATAGCATCATCCAAGGTATCTAGTTTGAGAACTCTAACCAGTCCTCTGAATTTATCTTGCAGGCCCTCAATAAACAACATTACCTTTCTCTTCTCAGACATGTCCGGAACCATAATGGATATCCTCTGAAACTCATCAATGTAATGCTCTAATGAGCCGCTCTGTTTTAGCTAAGCTAACTCCTTGTTGTAGACCTCTATGTCCTTCCTATCAAAATGGGTGATCAATCTCGTGCTGAAGGTTTCATAGGAAGTAATCAATCCGTGATCCTGGGTGACAAGGCCGTGATGCCACCAATCATGTGCAACTCCCTCTAAATGCATAGTGGCAAATTTAATTGCCTCAGTCTCCGACATGGGTTTGAGAGTCAAGAAGGTATTTAGCTTGTGAATCCAAGCTCTAGCGGATGTCCTACCGCTGCCATCAACTGTAGGGAGAGTCAACTTATTCATAGCATGTTTTAAGTCCCTATTCTGACCCCTGGGTCTTCTATCCTGCTGGGTCCTGCCAAACTCTCTCTTCTGAACCATGTACTGGGGAAAAGTCAAATCTGCTTTGACATTGTCCGATAACATATTCTACTCGTCATGCATGGTCATCACATGCTCTGGGAGGATGCCTGCTGCCTCTGGGGGTGCTACCTCTTCCCCTGCATTATTATCCGCAAAGTTAGGCATAAGGGGCCTATCGGATGTATGAGTAGGGGCCCTAGCTGCCCTAGGTGATCCCGCTACACTGCCTCCACCACTGTGATGGCTAGTGGGCCTCCTGGCTTTGACTGACAACTGCTAGATAACCCCTATAAGCTGGTGTAGAACATCAGCAATATGGTCCTGTCCATCTCGTATATGTCTCAATGTTTCCTTGGCCTCTCTATCTGTCTCAACAGTCATTTTTGTACCTGGAATGGCCTGTTCCAAAACAAACTCCTCATCTTTTGTATGACTGTTCTCTATATCAACTTGTATGGAAGAATTTGTCTGTTCCTTCTCAACCCTGTTATGTCTAAATCCGGGTGTCCTGTGCCTGCTATGCATACCTGGCTAACATAGCTACTGCTGAACCAAACTGTAAATCTGATAATAATAATCCCACTAGGATGGCAAGATCAAGGCTCTGATACCACTGTAATGATCCTAACTGCCTGTTATAGAAATTTGTCTGCAATAAAGTTCGATTTCCTGAATTTGAACTAATCTAGTTTGTTGCGGAGTATATATATGCAATTGTTACTTCACTCAAATTCACAATATATGGAGGAAAATGCAGTAACATATATTCATTAAGCTTCTATTCGCTGTGCACATTCATCATATATTCTAATCCAAAGAGAAGACGTTGTGGATACAGTCATTCAATGAGGTGACATCATATAACAATTTAATATAAAAGTATAGCCTCAGCCGCAATCATACATTTGAATGTTTAACCTAGACGTATAATATTACCAACAATAATGTTGACAAGGAGTTCAAATACAAACATGCACCTGTTATATGATGCTTGGTGCTGGACTGGTTTGCTGCCAATGGATGCCGTGAGTGG
Source organism: Thuja plicata (assembly GCA_018584345.1). Lineage (NCBI taxonomy): Eukaryota > Viridiplantae > Streptophyta > Pinopsida > Cupressales > Cupressaceae > Thuja > Thuja plicata. The sequence continues at coordinate 2,349,520 of MU226169.1, forward strand.
GCCGGAGTAGACATTCCTTGAATCTTCACGTCACTCCCTAACAGCAGTGGCCTCTCACCAAATGTGGCCCGAAATTCTGTGCCTAGGAGCCGACTGGTAGCCGAGCTGGAATTACGAACGCTGTCTTCTAGCGGAAGCTTCTTTATGCCACCCGATATGGACACGGGTGAAGGCGGGTGGACACTAGCCCGCGTGTCACTTCTGAACCGTGTGCTCGTGCTGCCTCCAATGTGGGCTGAATGCCCGCGTTTCCTGTCAATGGCGTGAAGGAATCTCACACCTCGCGACACTAGCCCCTGTAACCACAGTCCGTATTCAACTCCAAACCGTCCTATACAAATTGACGTCCAACGTGAAGTGAACTGCAGCTTTGCCAATCTGATCTCAGACTGTGTGGGATAAGTATGATGGATATTTCTCCAAGTATGTGGCTTGCGGAAACATTAAATGTCCTTCCCAAGGGAGTCACGCAGTGTTCCAGATTTCTTGTGTTTGATAAACCACAACTATGGCAACTATGAAGATAGCTAATTAAATAGATATGCTGATTTAGAGATATTGATTTTTCTACTCACACATTAAGCTCGAATATGAAATCTGAATGATTCCACCAATGTTTGATATGCTGGGGCTATGTCCAACTTCTGTAATTTTTCCCAAGGGTTTCCGTCCTTAAGAAAAGATAACCAGTCACAAAAGCTCCCAGAATTTAATATTCTTGTTTATAATATATTCCATGGTCCTTTTCCCAAGAAAGCCTTTTTCTTTTATAACCTCAAAGTGAGGGAAAACTCCACAACTTAAGCAATGTGGTATAAAGGTGCTCACTTAAGTTACTTTAAGTCACTTAAGTCACTTTTATAAAATAAAGTAACTTAAATTCATAAAGTGACTTTATAATATCCTTTTATAAAGTAAAGTGACTTTACTTTATAAAATGAGCCCAAATAATAAATGCTCACCCATTGAAGCCTGTGATTGGCTGACATCCTCTGAAAGAAGCCTTTAGCCTATCCGGATGGGGGAGATAGACTAACCAAGTGCCATGATGGCCTACTATGGGATTGGGGACATTACATGGAGGAGGCCCAAAGAGGTATGGGAAGAGAGAACTTGCATGTTCTGCAGGATGGGTGCAATGGATGCAGAATGACACTTTCTCATAGAATGCACAGCGTATGAAGATATACCGTGATCAGTACGAAATCATCTTGATGGCTGACAAGATGCACAATTTATTTGACGAGGATAAGATAGACCAAACTGCTAGCTTTTTGGTCAAGATCCATAGCAGGAGATCCGACATTGAAATGAATATGGAGATAGCTTAAGGCTCTGAACCCTTGGTCGGTCCCATAGACTGACCAGTCTCATGGATGTCATTAAAATCATTCATTCATTTAGTTTTACTTTACGATTTCTTTTTGGTTATGTGTCATTTCTTGGAGATAGTGCTAGGCAGGTCTGTATTTTCAATGGAGCTGGAATACTGTTCATGTCATATGATTTTGAAGCTGCAGACTCGGTTGTTGGATATCTCCAACAGATATATGCCTGGGTTGGCCCCACCTCCTAAGAAGTCTAGGTTTACCCAGTCACAAGAGTAATCACCCCAGCCCCATAAATGTAAAACTAGCCCCATATATGGTAAAATTTCAATTGTTTCTCTTCTGTATATTTGACAAGGGGATTTGGCCTACCCGATTGGCGATTGACATCAGTTAACAATCTGGTTATTTCCTTATCAGTGCAAAATGAAGTAATTTTCTTTAACCACATACATACATTATATGTATACACACACACATTGTTTGCAAAATCCAGTTGCTAAACTAAAGCTATTAGAGCTTTTAAGACTTTTGTGCCTGGCAAGTTAGGGCCAATGAGGGCTCTGTCTTCATGATAGTAACAATGCTGAAATGCAATGTATTCTAAGAAGTATCATACACCTTCCCCAGCTGTGGATGCTGATTTCTTGGATTTTTGTTTATCTCACTCATCTGGCTGTATGTGTTTCGGCTTTCTTTGTGTATAAACATCTTTTTGAGCTAAACGCTTTTCTGACCTGTTCCTCTTATATGCTTTTTGAGGTGGACAGCATGAGGGGGAGTGTAGCTTGAGAAGTAAATTCATGTTGCATCAGTAAATATGTCTGATTGCCTTAAGTGGGTGGTACCCGCAGGCCACTCAGGGTTATGCAGGTACTGGAAAATGAAAAAGCTTGCTTCTTAGGCTTCCAGGGAACTCAGAAGTCTTCCTATTTCAAGAGGGTAGGTTTCCTATACAGATAGGGATATGGAAGATGTTCTTAAAGGATATGTTCATGGATCAGTTGCATGATAGCACAAGATCATTAACATGTAATGGCGAGTTAAATTGATAGGAAGCCATTATGCTGTTTCTAAAGGATTTAATAACCTTCATGGATGATTAGAAGTTATCAAATCCCAATTCTACAATCTGTGAATCAGTTTGTTTCAAATCCGTTGTTATGCTGCAGTTCTTTGTGCTTGGAAGGATACAGTGACAATTGTGAAACTGAAATGCAAACTAATCAATTATCTAGTAATGCTTTGCTGGATCACAAGTGAATCATAAGGGTGGGGGGGGCATTACATTCACTGATCTTCAACAACAGATTCTACTTGAACGTTCCTGCAAGAACCCTAAAAAAAATTCCATTTCAACCACTGATGGGAACAATTAGCAGTCAAACATGTTAATTGCAGTTGCATGCATGCAAGGACATCATGAGACAAGCGTACAGCCTTGTAAAAAAGCAAACACACAAGCGAAACACAAGTTTTACACCTGGGGGGGGGCATTACATTCACTGATCTTCAACAACAGATTCTACTTGAACATTCCTGCAAGAACCCTAAAAAAATTCCATTTCAACCACTGATGGGAACAATTAGCAGTCAAACATGTTAATTGCAGTTGCATGCGTGCAAGGACATCATAAGACAAGCGTACAGCCTTGTAAAAAAGCAAACACACAAGCGAAACACAAGTTTTACACCTGGGGGGGGGGCATTACATTCACTGATCTTCAACAACAGATTCTACTTGAACATTCCTGCAAGAACCCTAAAAAAATTCCATTTCAACCACTGATGGGAACAATTAGCAGTCAAACATATTAATTGCAGTTGCATGCATGCAAGGACATCATGAGACAAGCGTACAGCCTTGTAAAAAAACAAACACACAAGCGAAACACAAGTTTTACACCTGGTGATTTTCTAAACAAGGAGGAAACTCCTGAAGAGTGAGCCTTAAATCCTCATACTACCAAGTTACAGTTCAAAACAAGCAATTACAGAAGTGCTAGGTCAAATAGCAGCTTTCTACAATGAAATAAAACACTCAAATCACATTCAACAACCCTCTTCACCTCAAATCCTCTGCTTCAATGTCTATAACAATCAACATTCAACAATATGAAGGATAAAACATGAGATTTAACCTCTCCAATTTCATTGTCAATAAACATATACTTTTCCTATAACCTCACACATATGAAAAATGGAAGATCAACCATCAATAAGGTGATTTGTAGTTTAAAAACCCTTGAGATTCTTCATTTATTGCATAAACTTTGACAAACTTACCACTTCCATTGGGAGGTGATTTTTAAATTGCTGTAGTCTATGACCATTTTGCCATGTTAACAGACTGGCAAGTTTCCTAAAATTGTTTTTCTACTTCTTTTGAACACTTGCACTTTTGTTTTAGGGCATCCTTGAAATGCTTTTGTTTAGCTCAAGTGTGAGTTTGACAAATAAATTTATAGGCTTCTTGACAACAAAAATACAGTGAACTCATGTCTTTGTGACTTGTAAGGGAACTTCTCGACCGAAAGTAATAATATGATCCCAATGGTCCAACATCTTTAATTTGAGTTTTCAGATCAGAAATCTTGTAACATGATATAGTTGTGTTTTTATAATTATCCTTGAAATGCTTTTGTTCAGCTCAAGTGTCACTTTGACAGATAAATTTATAGGCTTCTTGACAACAAAAATACAGTGAACTCGTGTCTTTGTGACTTCTAAGGGAACTTCTCGACCAAAAGTAATAATATGATCCTAATGGTCCAACATCTTTGATTTGAGTTTTCAGATCAGAAATCTTGTAACAAGAAATAGTTGTGTTTTTATAATTCACCTGAAATGCTATGAATATGCCAAGAGTGAAGTGTTGAAAATTTAGGATAGCATACATGAAACAGTCTTTAGCTAGCACAATATTTTAAGTTTGTACCTTGAGACATCAACATGAATGCAATGTAAGTTTGCATTCATCTTGATGCATCAATGTACAATATCATGTTGGCCTTGGCATTGTCTTGTGTACTTTCTATTGAGGTTATTTGCAAATTGGTATGTTGATATTGATATTAGATTATTGTTTTTGTATTTGGAACACTATTGAGGCTATTCTTATTAATATTTATTATAACAGCTACTTATTAATATTTATTATAGCAGATTTCCTCTCAGCAATCTATTTTGAGTTTATAGTAATTTTTTGCAAATAGGAAGGAAGACCAGCCTTCCAGGTTCACGAGAGTTGAAGTACCAGCCATTCTTCATCGAGTATGCCACCCTGAGATAGATGGATTGGATGTCCTGCCATGCTCACAGTTGGGAGGTGAGTGAGTGCTCATGGGCTTGGTCGAGGAGTACGGCCAACCGCCAAGGTGGAGTGAGGGATGGAGAGGACCCAAAATCCTTCAATGTTCGTGGGCCAGGGGTTTTGAGGACAGGGATCCAGCCATGCCCCTGGGTTTGAGGGTCTTTGCAAGAATGCCACCCCTAGATGGTGAATCCACCTATGCTCTCGCAATACAAGGACAACTATCCTTGGATTGTGGTTTGCAATATACCTATTGAATCCCTATTACAATTGATTAGAGGAACATGCTTTGATCAAAATAGTAATTATGTAATTGTCATATGGAATTATACATTAATGATTAATATATTGTTTTAAATGTTATTAGGGATGATTAATATTTGAAGTCCTAGTACGAGTTTCTAGTGATTAAATGTTGTGTGCACACACTAAGCCAAAAATATTCCAAAAGGGACCTTACTGTTGGCAATATTAATGAAGCTATTGCAACTCTCATCTTAAGTTGGACTTAATGTTTTAGGACACAATTCAGGTAAATCCAGAAAGGGGACATTACATTTAAGTATTCTCATGAGAAAAGTACTTGACAATCATTTCAATGTGGAGTTGGGGTTTAAGGCTCTTGTTTTTCATACGAGGGGTAACAACGACATTGTAGTTTTCAAGCTAAGAGTTTCACATGGGCTTGATTATTTCTTACTTGCACCACAGTATGAATATTGCAAAATGATACTAGAAGTATAATGGCTCTTGTAAGCTGGACCTTGTCCCTTAATTATTCCAAATTTGGTAAGGCAAAGTTACTATAAGGACAATTCCTAGCCACTAGATGAAATATACCAATATAAAACCTTGCAATCACAATATTTATTGAATGCACCAGCTCATAAACTACGTAAATCCAACTATAATAGGTTTACAGAAGTAGTCCCAGTGATTCAGTTTCCTCAGAATTCAGTTTCCTCAGAATTCAGTTGAAACAGACTCGTAAAAGCAGAACACCATAAACACAGATAAATAAATAGCAATGTTCAGTTCAGACATATGGATTTGATTGATCCAAATTAAGTGCTGTAATTATTTTCCCTCTGTTGTTAACTTTGATGATCTGCACTTTGTTCAGCATCAAACTCGGCTTCAGTCTGAGCAAAGATTATGTGCAATGGACCCGATCAGATTCCAGCGATGATAATTCCAACTGTGTTTCCTGCTTGCTTCGGATCGATAAATGATTGTTCACCTTGAAAATGGCACAGGTCGCAGCAGTTTATCTCCTACTCCTTTAGTATGTCACCCCTGTTGGATATCCCACTTCCTGAGTGTGCCTAGTCTTCCTGCGATAGGCGGCCGGAGTGTTCGCAGCAATGAGATATATGGTGGTTGAGCCAATAGTGCAATGAAAAGTCAACAGACAGGGACGTTGTCTTTCCTGGTTTGTGCTTCTGAATTCCTTGTCCCAGAGGCAATTCATTCCTTGCAGCATGATCCTCCAATCGTTTTGCATGACCTTCCATCACACTAGAGCACCAAAAAGAAGATGTTTGAATTTAGGAATTTTCCTGGTTGGCCTAAACTCAGCCAAAGATTGCAAAGGCCCCACATATGTCTAAACAATTCAGCCTATAGGAAAATTATTTAATAATTCCATTTATTAACAAATTATTTATTATTCATTTAATAATTTAGTTATTTAATTAAAAACATTAGCAGATAAAAGGGGTGTTATTTAACACTGCCAACAATGTGGCTGGTTAACCCAGCTTCTAATTGGAGACATCACGCTAGTTGACAGATATTTCGTTATTTTGAGCAAATAGCCATAGACTTGAATAAGACCAATCAAATGGAAAAGTAATTATTGTTTTTTGATTAAGAACCGTAGTGTAACACTTCAAAATCCAAGTCATTATTGGCATTAGTCATGCTGATCCTTGCAGAAGATGGTCTAATAAGTATTGATTTAGGCGGTAGATTGTATCTCATTTATCACTACAACACAAGGATGAGAAAACTCGTCATTCCCTATGCTTTCTTTGTTTACAATTCTATTGTGGCTAGCTGTTTCAAAGAAGTAACAAAGAGATTTAGGTCTTCTTAATTCACTTCTTGGGTTCAGAACATCATCACTACATTTAAAATTCCATTGAAGTGCATCTTGTGCATGGTAAGCAACCAAGGTAACATATTATCAAAATAATTAAGGCATATGGCTCTTTTTGGTTTAAATAATTTGGGCTATCCATAGGGCACTCACCTGAGATGGAATTCAAACCATACATAAATGTAACGTCATTCCAAACAGCTAAAAGGGCCTTACTGGCTATAGAAACCACTGAAAAAAGCAAAGCATACAAGTGAAAAACTCAACTGAGATCACCTTGTGTGTATTGTTGCCATCAAAAAAACATATTTCTCCTCATCAAAACACAAACTCATGTTTTGTAGGAAGCAAGCTGCACGAGCCTACAATCCAAACCAAGGTAGTACCGTCTGCAGAAGAGCCTGAAATACAATGCTACCCAAGATTATACATTTAACATAAAGAGCCTATACTGCAATTCCACATACCATAACAAAATCCTAACACCACTATCTGAAATACAAAACTGAAGCCACAAAAAATACCAATCCTAAATGTTGAGATGGGAGATTGAAACCACCAATAACACAAGGCTGAAGCAAAAGCAAACCTGTTAGATTCAGCAATTAACTGAAGCTACCTAAAATCTAGCTCAAGAAATGGATCAAATAAAAACTAGTCTAGCAATAATACAGAATCAAAATAGCGGAATAGGGTTAGTTCACATATGATGTTTACCTTCATTCAGTGTGCAAATATATTGAGCTGAAAACAGGAGACTTATAAATAGTCCCAAAAAGCTACAGTGAGTATAAAAGCGCATCATTTTTTTTTTTTTGGAAAAAGAGGGTAAAACTTTAGTGAAACAGAATGCACAAAGGCTACAAGAAGCGAGAAACAGCAGGTGCCACAACAGGCAACCCGAACTACCCTATTCTGTCCTCTTCAACCATCTTATTAAGAGTCTGAGCATAATCCCGAGGCAAATCAGTACTGTTCCCAAGATTCCATCCAATCATCTTCTCAGAGGCCCACTTAGCAAGGCAATCCGCTGCTCTATTCCACTCTCTGGGAATATAGCAGAAAGATACCGAGTCAAAAGAACCTAACAAACTCAGAATTTGCCTTCCAACAACAGTCAGGTGCCAATCCACACCTTCCAGTTTCCGACTATTCAACTCCAGTGCATCATTAGTACCAATTAGAGTTGTTGAAATATTGCCAGTTTGATTTGATCTAATATTGTCTACATTTTTATTATGATCTTTGGCATTTCTTGTCACACAATTTCTTCTAATGTTGTTGTTTGTTTTATGATAACTGCGCTATTACACTCATGCAAAATAACGCTTTTAATCCTTTATGGCTCAGTTGTGGAATCATGCAGGGTGTATTCTGAAGAAACGTGGTCAAATTCGAACGTATGTAACTGTTCCTCATGCATTGAATTAAAATTTATTATCTTGGAATTTTCTTTGGTCAAGTCTTCAAGGCACAAATGCTAAACTATATTGCTAATGTAATTTCAGATTAGATGACGTGGAAGGTGTTGATCTTCTTAGATGGGAAGATCAGCAGAAGCTGAGGAAGTATGTGGAAAATTGTTTGGAAGGGGCGTCTCCTAGTACTGGTGTAAGTGCTGCAGAGGATGATAACAATGAGTATGTGATTGAGAATGCAAAAAGTTCTCGTGCAACATGCAAAAAATGCAATGAAAAGATAACAAAAGGAGAGGTAACCTGTTGTTTGCTCATTTAATTATTCACTTGCAAAGCATTAATCGGAGATGTTCCTGTCAGAAGCATTAATATTCAGTTCTTTTGTGTTAGCTCTTTGATATTGATGAACCTGCGTTAACATGGAAGTTATTGTTTTAAAACTTTTATTGTCAGCTATTCAATGATGCTTATCTGTCACTTTTCAAATTCTATTGGTTGATGCATAGTTTGATCTCTGTTATCACTTCAAGGCAGCTAGTCATTTGCACCTATCCGAGTTTCGCTTCCCGACTCCATTATCGTGGAAATTTGTGAATCTTTTGTCACTGCTTGATAGTACTTGTCTTGATATAAGACCTTAGGTGTAGCACATTGTACAGCTATGTCCAAAGAAGGCTCATTGTTGTTTCATATGCTATAAACCAAAATGTTGGGTGATTTATTTTGCACCGGCATTGATGCAATATAGAATTATGGTAGCAATAGTCAATTTTAAGTATCTAAGGCATGTAACGAGGAAGGCTTTATTTTAGATTCTGATATTAAATTGTACATTCTATTACAAGGAATGAATGTGGAAATGCTTTCAGGATGGCATCATAGAGATGCCATTTTCCTAACACTCTCAAAAGATCCTATTTTGTAATGTTTCAAAGTAGATTCACGGTTTAATTTTCAAGGTTCGCCTGTATTGTTTTTCCAGTATCGTTTGGTGTGTAGGGATTTTTGGTTTACCAATTACAATGATGCAAACACATTTTCCAAATACCAGAAGAATAATGAAGAACTAAGTGCAGCATTAATATTAACGGCTCATTGACAACTCAGACAAGTAATTTCCAGCGAACAGTAAACCTTTTCATTTCCTAGATTTAGCAATATTAGCAATAAAATTGTATACAAGGAGGCAGGAATCCACCACTTACAAGTGAATTCCAGCAAGTTCTGAACTCCTTCAGCAGTTCGTGATGTTTATGCTCGAACGGCAGGGATGAGGATTTTCGCTGTTGACGGCTGCTGTAGCAGCTTCCCTTCCATGCGTGGCCACGTCTCAGCCCTGTAGCTCCGAGCTCACTTCCCGCGAGCACCCTCACACCCGTAGGTACTCCCACGTCCTCTGCTTAAGACTGGTGTAACAGTCTTTTCCCTTCTACGCAATGTCCAACTGCTATTATATATCCTGCTCGCGCGGCTGGGGAGGAGTGTCTTAGCTCATGCGCAAGTTCAGCCTGCAACGTCAAGACCGACCGTCTGCTGGATAAGAACCTTCTCACGTGGCTGGGGAAGAGTATCTCTGCTCGTGCACAATGTTCCGTTCTGCAGTCGCACTTTCTCTTGATGAGAATGTCAACGCGGTGCTGGACACCACTACCAAGGTCGTTTCTCAATAACTTTTTATCACCTGTGTACTGATTGAAAACGTCTTCACCACTCTCGGCCTCCTTCCATGAGAGTCTCAGAACAACTCAAAAGCACTACTCTTCACTCTTATTGCCGTAATGTAAAATCAAGATTCAAACTGAATTTGCAAGCAACCTGTCTTCTTATGTGTGATATTAAAGAATGCTGAACCAGAATCGATTTTTCTTTTACCTCTGCATTAAGCTCTAAAATGAAATCTGAATGATTCCACCAATGTTGAGATGTTGGGGCTACGTCCAACTTCTCCGATTTTCCTCAAGGGGTTAACCGTTATGTCCTTAAGAAAATATAACCAGTCACAAATGCAACCAGAATTTAGTTTCTTTGTTTATAATATTTCATGGTGCTTTTCCCAAGAAGACCTTTTTCTTTTATAACCTCGAAGTGATGGAAAACACACAAACTTAAGCCATGTGGGATAGAAGTGCTCACTTAAGTCACTTAAGTTACCTTTTTGAAATAAAGTAACTTAAAGTCATAAAGTGACTTTATAATATCACTTTATAAAATAAAGTAACTTAACTTTAGAAAGAGAGCCCAAATAATAAATATTCACCCACTGAAGCCTGAGACTGGCTGACAGTCTCTGAAAGAAGCCATTAGCCTATCCAAATGGGGAGATAGACTAATTAGGCACCATAGTGGCCTACTATGGAGAAGGGGACATTACATATTTGCATTCGGTGCAGTCTCTTCAAGTCTTTAATGGACGAGTTTGGGCTGAGGAAGGAAAAATAACTTTAAAATGCTAGAAACAACATAGGTTCATCTAGCTTTAGTATAGGTTCATCTAGCTTTAGTTACAATGAATCAATGAATCCCATAATAATGAGAACTGATTAGGTTGAATTCCTAGTAGACTAGGATTTTTTTGTCTTGTAGTGGTTGCTGTTGTCGTTTTGCAGTATGGCATATTGTGTTTCCCTGCCATATGATGGTAAGAACATAAAAATACCAGTCAAGTATGCTAAGCATATTTTGGAATGCTTGTCCATGATAATGCATGTTTGGTTGAAGTTGTCAACCTGTGATTGTTCATCACTTGTCGAAGTGTCACTCTCTAGATAATTGATGGACAGTTTGATATATCTTTAACTTCCACATGAACAAATCTTTGTTTTGCTGTTAGTTGCCTCATTAGTTTTTAGCACCTTCAAAGCTTGTTTATTGGCATAGAGAGCAAATCAAGTGTTGCCACATTTCAATGGCACTCTTGAATTTGACATGATTTATCAGAGGACAAATGGTTTTTAGATTAATTGATACTTAGAGGTTAAATACTGGCTGTTTTTTCTTCTTGGGATCAAGAGTTGTTTCATGGTAGAGTAAGCTCCAACACACTTGAGATTTATCTTCTACCCAAGTAGATTACAAATGATTTGCTACACGTTTTTGTGATCATCAGGGAGAATTGAAGTTAGTGAATTACCCAATCTATCATTGTCACCGATCAGATTGAGGTTCACTTTAACTTCATATGGCAATTGGTTGACATTGATGATAATTTCGCCTCTAATGCACACCTTTTGGAGTAGTCTGCTAGTCTAATTTTTGAACCTTTTGGTGCTACGATCTTTGTAAAATTTCAGGACAAAATTAGAGTTGTCTATTCATTAAAGTGGTTATTGGATATAAATTTATAAAATCAAATTAGAGTATGCTCTTTAGATATACATTTCTTGCTTATGCTAATGATGAGATAAATTTCTTAGTGATAACTATCTTTTCTAAAATTTCAGGACAAAATTAGAGTTGTCTTTTTTGTTTTTTATTTCACATAAACTTAAGCCATGTGGGATAAAAGTGCTCACTTATGTCACTTAAGTTGCCTTTTTGAAATAAAGTAACTTAAAGTCATAAAGTGACTTTATAATATCACTTTATAAAATAAAGTAACTTAACTTTAGAAAGAGAGCCCAAATAATAAATATTCGCCCACTAAAGCCTGTGACTGGCTGGCATCCTCTGAAAGAAGCCATTAGCCTATCCGAATGGGGAGATAGACTAATTAGGCACCATAGTGGGCCTACTATGGAGAAGGGGACATTACATATTTGCATTCGGTGCAGTCTCTTCAAGTCTTTAATGGATGAGTTTGGGCTGAGGAAGGAAAAATAACTTTAAAATGCTAGAAACAACATAGGTTCATCTAGCTTTAGTTACAATTAATCAATAATAATGAGAATTGATTAGGCTGAATTCCTAGTAGACTAGGATTTTTTTGTCTTGTAGTGGTTGCTGTTGTCGTTTTGCAGCATGGCATATTGTGTTTCCCTTCCATATGATGGTAAGAACATCAAAATACCAGTCAAGTATGCTAATCATATTTTGGAATGCTTGTCCATGATAATGCATGTTTGGTTGAAGTTGTCAACTTGTGATTGTTCATCACTTGTCGAAGTGTCACTCTCTAGATAATTGATGGACAGTTTGATATATCTTTAACTTCCACGTGAACAAATCTTTGTTTTTCTGTTAGTTGCCTCATTAGTTTTTAGCACCTTCAAAGCTTGTTTATTGGCAGAGAGAGAAATTCAAGTGTTGCCACATTTCAATGGCACTCTTGACTTTGACATGCTTTATCAGAGGACAAATGGTTTTTAGATTAATTGATACTTAGAGGTTAAATACTGGCTGTTTTTTCTTCTTGGGATCAAGAGTTGTTTCATGGCAGAGTAAGCTCCAGCACACTTGAGATTTATCTTCCACCCAAGTAGATTACAAATGATTTGCTACATGTTTTTGTGATCATCAGGGAGAATTGAAGTTAGTGAATTACCCAATCTATCATTGTCACACCAATCAGATTGAGGTTCACTTTAACTTCATATGGCAATTGGTTGACATTGATGATAATTTCGCCTCTAATGCACACCTTTTGGAGTAATCTGCTATTCTAATTTTTGAACCTTTTGGTGCTACGATCTTTGTAAAATTTCAGGACGAAATTAGAGTTGTCTATTCATTAAAGTGGTTATTGGATATAAATTTATAAAATCAAATTAGAGTATGCTCTTTAGATATACATTTCTTGCTTATGCTAATGATGAGATAAATTTCTTAGTGCTAACTGTCTTTTTTAAAACTTCAGGACAAAATTAGAGTTGTCTTTTTTGTTTTTTATTTCACATAAATTTATAATATAATAGCAAGCTATACTTTGTAGATATATGTTTTGCTTATGTTAATGATGTAATAAAACTACATTAGTTAGGTGTAACTTTCAATGTGGGTTACAACCAAATAACTTCCTTGTGAAACGATAACTACAAGCTAATGTAGGAGCATTTGGGTTCATGAGCAATTCTGCATCACATAAAAAGTAGAATAAGATAAAGTAAAGTGAGAAGAACTCTGTCTTTGGTGAGAAGAACTCTGTCTTTGGTGTGTGTTTAGGTGAAATAGCATATTCAGGGTAATAGGAGACTCAAAAGAATGTTCTAGGGGAAATCGCTAGCAGTGAACCTTATAGTACATTTTTAGCAGCACTTGATTTTATTTCAGCAGCATCAGAGTATAGTTACATCTTTAGCAGTAGCCTATCATCTTTTGCAGCAACATGAATGCACTTCAGAAGCCACTTGCAAGTCAGTTTGGTAACAAGTTGTGTGCAACTTCAGCATGATCGTGGATTTGCTTCCATAACACTATAATATCAGCAGCGACTTGGATGATTTCAACATTAAAATGTGGCCGATGGTTGACAGAGACAATTGTGATAACACGGATCTCGAAGGTCACTTGCAATCATGTTTGTCTAGATCAAATTCATTGAAACCTTTAGTTGTCAAATGGATCACATGATTTATTGGTGAATATTATTCTTCTCCAGCCATTTCATCAAATAGTTGTTATTTGTTGAAGCCTTAGCATGATTTAAAAGTGGGTTGATTAAAGTAGATGAAGAGTCATGGGCAACAACACATTTGACAGAAAGGTGCAACTATAACTTAAAGCCGTTGTTTTTAGAGCCCAATGTGTGTACATTGATGATTTATGCTTAATAAAGTCATCATGTGGTGTTTAGGGCAGATGAATACATCCAGAACTCTATGCGGATTGAAACATGGATAAATGAGAATAGGCTGGTCGTTCTTTGAACAAAAAATGTTCCCAATTTCATCACCAATAGAGAATATTTGCTTAGGCAGAGGGAAAATGTTAGCAGTTGGTCATGGGAATGCAAGAGGGTGACTATGTAGAACAACAAGACATTGGGAAATCAAGGAAAGGCAAAATAACAAAGCAAGGAAAGATAAAATAACTAAGAAAAGAAAGATTAACTAAAGAGTTTCATTCTTACAAAGAAATATACTAGATATATGCCATATTCAGTTTTGTAATAATTAGGGCATTTAATTTTTAGCATGTTCGTAACCCATTGAAGGCTGATTTCAATTTTAATGCAAGCAAATTTGGTTGATGCTTCATTTGACATGTTTGATTTTTTTTTATGTTTGTTAGGGTGTCTTTAACTAGGTACATTTATTTAGATTTGACAAGTGTGCATACATTGAAGTGTGTGACATCAAATTCTTTTGAACTCTATGTAGTCATTCTTCCAAAAACTTGGCCCTCTTAATAGTCATTAACTTATTCTCTTGCTTTATTTATTATAATGATCATCTTTGAGACACTTGTTGTGGGGAGGCATTGAACTTGTACTAGTGACCTAACATTGCCTTCTTATTATAGTTGACGCTAGACAAAGTTGTGCTTGATGTCAAAAGGTTCTTATCAAAGGCTAGTTCAAACTAACCATAGGAATTTTTCTAAGCTATTCCTTGCATAAGCACCTCATTATATAGGTTCCCACAAATAAGGCCATCAAGTTTTTATTTTTCGTGAGTGGGGCTTCAAAGGAGGGGCAAGTTGGTTCTAGTTTGGTTATCACAAGAAGAAATGTGCTTGTATTGAACAAGCTAAGACCAAGGTACAACTAAATTAAAAAAAAAGTATAAATGTTTACTTGTATGGTTTGGTAATTGCTATTTTTGATGATGAGATGTTAAGTCTTGAATGGTTGTCAAAAACCTAATTATTCCCTTCTTGCCAGGGGCTTTAAGTTATAAAACTTAATATGAATAAGTTGAGAAAGTTTTTGCGGGAGCCAACTTATAGATTTGACCATTTGGAAATAATGTTTTGCAATGGGAGTTCTAGCATACCAAATTGAATTACTGGATAATAAAATTAAATAACAAACAATTCGAGCAAAATACAATTTTGCTTTTTATTCTTAATAACAAATGTAACTGCTATCCTTTTCACATGAACATGAATAATTGAATGTTTGTTTACTAATTGAAAGAGATAATATTTCTCGAATAACTACTTCACATGAAAGATAGTTAAAGCTAACAATTTCCATTTCCCCGATGCCGAAAGAAACAATTCATTAACTGATTTCACATGAAGAGGAAAGTGATAATTTTTCCTTTTCTAAATTACTGAATAAAAGTAAGCATAAATTGTTATCCTTTTCACATGAACATGAATAATTGAATGTTTGTTACTAACTGAAAGAGATAATATTTCTCGAATAAGTACTTCACATGAAAGATAGTTAAAACTAACAATATCCATTCCTCTAATGCTGAAAGAAACAATTCATTAACTGATTTCACATGCAAAGGAAAGTAACAATTTTTCCATTTCTAAATTACCGAATAAAAGAAAGTATAAACTGAAATAACTCTCAAAGCATAAACCATAGAACTTGTTAAGCTTGATGATTCCATTTTGTTCTTGTCTTTACTTTGAACTTTTGATCTCTTCAGGGGGAAGGAGTACCATCAGGGGTTTTACCACCCAACCATTGATGTTACGATCTTTGATATAAACGATCTTCAACACAACTTCCCCATGGAAGTGGCTAGGGTCTGTCTGAGTGAATGCAGGTACACGATCCAATTTTTTATGCCATTTGAGACTGGTGCAGAACCCACAACTGTCATAGCCAGTCAACCTGTAGACATTTTTGGCTATCAGAGTGACCTTCCTAGTTAGACATTGTCCTATTGGCTCTAGTGACTGAAGGTTACTACCCATAGCATAATACCACCTTGGCCAAGGTTTTATAGGTGCAAGCACTGTACTTCATGCTATCATTGTCACCACCAAACTCGTATATTGAGTCCTTTAGACTCATTAAGGTCTTCATGACCCATCCAAGACTCGCTGGCCATTATCGGCAATAATGGTCTATTGACTTAAGAATGGTACACATTAGCATAAGCAAAATCCCTTATTGTTTCCATGGTTTATGACCAATCTGTAGGGAGTCTTTTCCCAACAGTTTACTGTTGTTATAACCAATAAGGTGCGATTGACATCAATAGTCTGTATTCGATTGAAAACACTGAGAATTAGATCAATTCGATGATCAAGATGAGAGATATTGATAGGTATGACCAACATGAATTTCTAAGAATGGTATTAACCTTTTTGCAAATTCATAACTAAGTTACAATTTCTTATCTTGTTATACAGTTACAAAGTTGTCATGCTGATTCCCAAATGTTATCCAGATTTATATCTGATATGTAAGATACTAGTTATACCAGCATTAACAGGCTCATGAAAAATTACAGATTCAGATCCAATTGCCAAATTTATAATGCTATATGGATTAGGTTTAAATTAGTAGACCCATAATAGGTTTGCACGACATGATTTTACCTTTCCTGTTCGATACAGATTATGTTTGCTAACCAGATTTAGTTTGGTATTTAAACAAGGGTTCGATTCTCTTCTAACATTCCAAGCATGGGTTTCACACCTAATGCAGATCTCCATCCATTGACAAATTATCAAGGAAGTTATACCCAACCCCATAATAATTGTTACAGATACTTATCAAGAATCAATCATGGGTTTCACACCTAATGCAGATTTCCATCCATTGACAAATTATCAAGGAAGTCATACCCAACCCCATAATAATTGTTACAGATACTTATCAAGAATCAATCTGTATAGGATGAAATGTACGAATCGATACAAGATGAAATGTACAACAACAATTGTTAATGATCTATGCCATTCAATCCATGTATATTAGTTGTTTCAATCGGTGGATAAGAAAAGCTTCGATTGTAAATAAATAAAAATGAATTCATAGTAGAAGGATTTCTTGCCTAGTTAAGCAATGATAGATGGAGAGCATCAAGAATCAAATCCCTTGAATGATATGGATGCAGAGTTACAAGCCACCACTGAAGGTCCAAGATTAATACAATATTTTCTAAAGGTCAATAGCTAAAAAAGATAGCAGTTGAAGCGAAACTTTCTCTCATTCAAATCGGTGAATTCCTCTAATTTGCAGCGTTTACTCAAAAACATCTATGAAAAAGAATAGATCAGACAGAGAATAGAATGTTCTATCCCTTAGAGGTATCCTCTGAGGAGAAGATTTAATTATCATATAATCCTTAAGTTCAGTTGATAGCAAAGTCAATATAATAATAATAAAACGATGTCAAGCTCATGATGTACTAGATCGCATAGATATTCCCTTTTGATTGAATACACAGATAACAAGTAATCTAACGTATGCTCATCCTTAAGTTCAGTTGATAGCAAAGTCAATATAATAATAATAAAACGATGTCAAGCTCATGATGTACTAGATCGCATAGATATTCCCTTTTGATTGAATACACAGATAACAAGTAATCTAACGTATGCACAAAAATCCAATATTAATTCAATATGTACAGATAATTTCTTTCTGAAAATATGGTAGTATTATTTATTGCTCACATCTAAGCTCTTGATTGGTACACACTGAAGAGAGATCAGTTCTTATAAACAAGATAGAATAAATGCTATGAACAACATACATGTAGATGATATCCCTCTTTAGAAATCACGACTATGAAGAGAAGTCATTACTGATTTAATTTGTGATAGTGAAGGCTCTTTTCAACTCGTTCCTCAACAAAAAGAAGGTGATGCTCCTTGAAAACGATCTCCACCCCTCGTCCAAAACGAGTTCAAAGAACCATCATCGACATACATGGTTTTCCTTCATAGAGGAAGTTTTCCTTCATGGTTGACATTTTTAAAATGTAGCAAGAATTTCCCCACAGACCCATCTGTTCCTCGTACATAGTTTTCCAAATTCCAATTGATATACCATGTATGAAAGGAAATGGCGCCACAAGCGGAAGGAAGGTCTAAAGAGGATAAGCTCAAAACAAAATTTGTTAGATTCCCAAAAGAAGTCCTTAGATAAATTAACGTTATCTCTCACAATTTGCATGCATTTGTTAATTTATTTGAACACCTTGTATATTAAAATATCCATATATAACTCTAGAAAAGACCATTATTAATTCAAAAGTAAGATATCATAAATTAGATTCAGTTACTGATTGGGTCGACTAGATCATTTTGAACTATAGCCAAATGATATAAATTAACTGAAATCATGTTTCTTTCTGTTGATTATAAGGATGATAAGGTCTAGACTTGTATTCATATGTACATACATAAATAATGAGATAATTAGGAGGTTGTTCTATTTTAATCAGTAAGGTGAGATCTCAAGAATATAGTAATTAACAATGGATTATTAATTTGATGATTATTCAAGGATGATTAGACAAGAACAACCCACCATGACCAAGGAGGCTAAGGTTGACAATCCTAACCCAATGACCATGTAATGTCCCCGTTATTAAATAAATAAAATAAACTTGTATTTGGGTTCCGGTCGATTTAGCTTATCCCGGAACCATCTTTTATTCTAGCATAGGTGTTAGTGTGCCGTGTCGGCTTTATTTGTACACCTCGGGAGTTTGTCCGACGGGTATTTATGACCGGCGTGTAGGATGTATTTCTCATGTTGAGTTTTGATATTTTATTGTAATTGCGAATTCCTATTGGAATTCTGTGGTCTGCCATTTCAGAGGTGAAAGACCCTTCCTAGTTGGTATTTGCAATTTCAGTGGGATTTAACCCTCACCCTACTCTGCCTGTTCTCTGTTCGGATCTGGCGAATCTGAAATACTATCAATTGATTATTATTATCTTTCCTCGCAAGTATTGATTTGAACTATCATTGTGGATTATATTGGTTTATATTGGTTCCTTAATTCATTTTGGCCCGAAGGCACACTCCTTACCCTGCAGGCACCTCCCTCCAAACATCTGTGCTGTCTCCCATAACCATACAACCTTCCAGCCAGCAACCGTACGACATCCAGCCAACACCGTACGACCTGCACCCAACAACCGTACGATCTCCATCCAGCAACTGTACGACCTCCAGCCACCAACCATACGGCCTCCAGCTAGCAATCGTACGACCTCCAGCCAGCAACAGTACGACCTCCAGCCAACAACTGTACGAACTCCAGCCAGCAACTGTACGACCTCCAGCCAGCAATCGTACGACCTCATAACCTCCACCGTACGATCACATTTCAGCCACCCTACGGACCTTCTGACAACCGAACGACCTGCAGTCTCTGCTCGCCAGGAGTCAGGAGCTTCGATTCCGTGTGCCAGGAGCTCGGAACATTACAGTGGTATCAGAGCTGGTGATTTTGCCAGCTTGTGGGTTTGAATGCAAGTATATACTAGGAGAAGGAACATATATCATTCGGCTGATAGAATGGAAGATCAACAAGATCATACCGCTCAAGTCATGGCATTGCTAAGAGAGCTCTCCAGAAACCAAATGCAGATCAATGATACTCAACGACTCATGGAGGAGACATTACGAAAATTGGCTGAAGGCAAAGCATCCATAGAGAAAAATGTGCAAAGTGACAATTCTGTTGCAAGTAGGGCAAACCCCAAACCAACACGCTCTCGACCATCGATGCCCACCTCCCCCCCTCGAACGGAAGCACAACACAGAGAACCACCTACTTTCCAAGATATGTAAGATCAACTTCAGGAGGACTGGAGGAATGCAAATCTGGAAGGGGATATAACCTACAAGGATTATGTAGATCTGAGAATGAGATATTCAGGCTACAACAATCAGGGTGGCTGCTATAACGACAACCTTAGGAGAAAGATCGGTAAAGTTAATTTATCAACTTTTGATGGTTCTGGTTCTGGTTCCACCACAGCTAGGGTCTGGGTGCAGAAGGTCGACACCTATTTCCAGCTCAACTCTATGCCGAAAGACGAAGCCATAAAATTTGCGGCCCTAGATCTGGAAGGGTTAGCTCATGAATGGTGGCATCATGGCATGGTCACTCTGGGCCATGATCAGATAACCTCCTATGCTAATTTCACTGAGAGATTAATATGCTCTCGACCATCGATGCCCACCTCCCCCCCTCGAACGGAAGCACAACACAAAGAACCACCTACATTCCAAGATATGTAAGATCAACTTCGGGAGGACTGGAGGAATGCAAATCTGGAAGGGGATATAGCCTACAAGGATTATGTAGATCTGAGAATGAGATATTCAGGCTACAACAATCAGGGTGGCTGCTATAACGACAACCTTAGGAGAAAGATCGGTAAAGTTAATTTATCAACTTTTGATGGTTCTGGTTC
>MU226169.1:2402677-2417869 GCA_018584345.1 Thuja plicata
TAAGTCACTTTATAAAATAAAGTAACTTAAAATTATAATATTAAAGTGACTTATAACAATACTTTATAAAATAAAGTATCCCAACCATAAAGTCTGACTCAGATATAAAATAAATGTCCAAGTAACCTTGTGACTGACTGGCATCCTCTGAAAAGCGGCCATTAGACTATTCGGATGGCTAGATAGGCTAATCAGGCATAAAATTGCATTATTGCAGAAAAGGGGACATTACAATATATATTGCTTTGAAGAAACCCTCAGCGTTTCTTTTAATACTACCTAGCATAATATAATCAACAAAACAAACATAAACTCTAGTTTTGGTTAAAAGCTAAAACATAAATGATAATATTATGAAATAGTCATTGTTCAAACTTCAACATTAAAATAATAAGTTCAACAATCTATTTTTAGTTTCATAAGGATTTTCTAATTCATCATCAACATCACCATTGACATTAGATGATGTTGGAACATTTGAAGAACCATAAGTAGTGCCATCCCATTTGTACTAAAAGTGTGCTCACTTTTGGACTCAAGTGCAACATGTTTGAAAGTGGAAGCATCTAAGTTAGTTTTCTTTTGCTCCATGGGGTTCTAAGGGCAGTGGCCCATATTGGGTTAAGGGTTAGTGCCCCTAGAGGGGTTTGGGGGCAACACTCTTGGCACATTCCCTACCATGATACATGGTGGGGTCGAGGGGGGTAGAGCTTCCATCACCAAGCCCAAATAAAGACTTTCAAAACCTTGAAAGCCTTCATGTTGCACACCAGTTTCATAATTTTGTAAAAGGCAAAGTCAATGGTAGAAGTAACAAAATATGAAAAAACAAATTAGAATAGTGTAGAAAAATAGATGGATTCGCTCTAGGCTCGCCTAGGTTCCCCTGGATCCTCATTGGGTTCGCTTGGGTTTGTCCCATATGAACCCATCCCCACTCTCATGCATCTTGCCTGTATTAGGGGGGTTGGATTGGATCACAAATTTGGTTCGAATAGAACCTGGATCGATCTGGTTTGCAGGCAGATTTATAATCGTTATATTCACGCTAAAATTTGCTAATTGATATCTCATTGGTTGCATCTGTGTTTGGCTGTAAGTCACTGATTCTGGTAACTCCTATATAATTCTTTGCAATTTATCTTTTGATATTGGAAAAATGGTGTGATAAGTTGACTATTGGCCATCAACTAGCAAGAGAGATTGTTTGTGATATGCAAGACATAGTGATAATACTATAATATAAAATAAAAACATTGTAGAGTTATTTAATTATGAGATAAATTTGTGTGAAGTTTGGTGTGGCATCCTTGGGGAAGAGATCCCACACAAGCTCTTTTGTGTGCAATGGTATTATGCCCATATATTCAATAACATTGACTCTTGGATTCACTTTGATATACACTTTAAAATAGTTTGTACGCTTGTCACTAATTCTATGTTTTTTAATAGACATAATTGGCCACATCTGGATTTGGTGGTAAGACAGTGGTTATGGCGATTTATATCATTCATTATGATTTTTCTTCTGAGTGATTCAGGTTCGCATTGCAATCATGTCTGAATCAGATAATCCTCGGTTCCGTGGAAAAGTACCTGGTTGGCATCATACCAAATGCTTTCTAGAAATGTGTATATGGACTGATGTAATAGACAAAATGCCTGGCTGGGACTCCCTTACTGCAGAAGATAAAGAAGCTGTTCAAAATATTGCAAAACCATACATTCAAGGTGCAGAACAAATTAATATATCTTGTATGATTAAATTTGATGGTAGAATGTTTTGTAATTGATAAATTCTAATAAGCACAACTTTAGCATTTGTTTTTTCATCAAAAAATATTTTGGTTTGCTTGCATGCCCTTAATATTATCCAGATTCAAAGAAGAAAGCGGAAGATTCGGTG
Organism: Thuja plicata; assembly: GCA_018584345.1. NCBI lineage: Eukaryota > Viridiplantae > Streptophyta > Pinopsida > Cupressales > Cupressaceae > Thuja > Thuja plicata. The sequence continues at coordinate 2,404,584 of MU226169.1, forward strand.
GAAAAAGTTGGTGAAAGTTCAAAGAATTCCAAAGATGGGGAAAAAAAGAGTGTACCGGTAGTTGGGAAATCCAAGAAGCGCAAACCTGATGAAAGTGAAATACTACCTCGTAAAAAGCAGAGTAAAGGGTCCTCAAATAACAATTCCAAGGAAGTGGGTGGAAAATTAGAAGAATCTTCCTCAGGAAACAGAGAATTGGAACGGAGTTTGGAGGAGCAATCTAAGGCGTTGTGGAAAATCAAAGATGAGTTACAGAAGAATGTCAAGTCGGCAGAGTTGAAAGAGATGCTCATAGCTAACGATCAAGAACCGAGTAGTTCAGAATATGATTTGAGAGAACGCTGGTATGTATTGACATGTGCATGCATGCATGCGCACACACACACCTTGCTTAGATAGATATAAGAGAAGGTGGTAGCTGCCATATATGTCTAACCTGAATGCTGCTTACTGTTAACTACAACAGTGCTGCTAGAAATTTTAATGTGCAGATTTCACTGATAGATTGTTGGGTTCATTTTGTGTTTAAGTGACCCTGATTTCTGTGTTGATTTTCCTGTGGTGATAAATATTGTAACTCGTGGTTTAAACTTTATTTGGTTCTGTCTAGAGCTAGTTTTGATCTCCAGTTTGGGTTGACACAGGCTTACTTCTTGCGTTACTAGGAAACATTACTCTAACATGGTTGTTTGCATTTGAATCACATAGATTCAGAACTGCTTAGATTTTATCCAATTTGAGTTCACATTCTCTAGTTATGCTTTTGCATTCTTTTCGTTGTATTTAGATTTTATACCTGTGATTTGAACTTGCAGTTTCAAGTCCCATTAATCAACTTCTGTTATTCCTGGATGTGAATATAATTTCTTTGTTGCTTTTGTTGTTTCTGTCATTTCTTATTTGTATAAGGCACTAATATTTATCCTCTAAACAAAAATAAAATTGTGTTCAAATCCTGTATTGCTGCTGCCTCTTTCTGTGATGTGCCTAAAAACCTGGCAGATTATTTTTTTCTTGCATGATCAGTTTTGTCATAAACCCTTGTATGTTCACTGTCTCAACCGTGTCTGTCTGTTCAGAGTTGTATAAGAAATGACTTTTAATCTTACATGGAAGAATCCCAAGAATAACAAATATTCATGCCCCAGGGGCAGTCACAATTTTCATTGTCCAGGCTTTCAAATACACCATCTACTTAAAATCTGCTGTACCCAAATGCCTTGATTAGGAAAAAAGTCTTACTAATGAAATGCACCTTAAACAATGAAATATGAGTTAAACCACAAAGTATCGAAATCTTTCTCAATACTTAAGAACATTTGTGGCTAAATTTCATCAGATGATATCTATCTAGTCGGATTAAACATCCATACTTATAGACACTCTGTAGTAAACAAGGAAATGGGAGTTGAATTATGAGTTATTTATAAATAACTTAAGCTGTTAAACATGGGAATTCATACTTAACAAGTTCCATGGTGAGAACTAAAAATATTGGCTGCTAGATTAATAGAATGTGTATCTAGTTGGATTCCCTGCTAATAAGTTCCATGTTTGAGCTACAGCCAGAGCACAACTTTATGGAGCATAGAAATTATGTCACAATTTATTGAAGTGCATGGGTTCACATAGCCCAGTGGATCTCTCTCTATCTCAAGAAGAAACACACTTAGTTTTGTACAAAGGTATAATGCTAAAAAGGGTGGGACAAAAGAAAGGGAAGAAGTTAAGCAGCACCATAATGGAAATGGTGAAGTACAACTGTTCAAAGGGTCGGATTAAGTCAGAGTAAAGCCTAGGTTAAGGAAAGACACTGATAATAGCAATTATGCATTTAGTCTAGAAGATGGGGTTTCAAGGGTATTGTTGGATTAAAGGTACCACACAAAGGAACCTTCCTGCTAATTAATTTGCAGTAATAGAGATTAATATGAAGTAAGTTTATAGAAATACACTTTAATCTAAGCTAGAATGGAAACTATCCATCTACGAAGCCTTAATCTAAGCTTGAATGCAAACCATCTATCTACCTTCATTTCTCATTATTTTATATTCGAAATAAAAAGCGTGGTTGAAAGTTTGCAATTTCTAGTTCCCAATCCTGGACGAGCATACAATGTATGTAGTTTTTCAACAGTTGAGGTAGTGTTAGATGTAATCCTCTGCACACATTTGATGATCAAACCTGAACAATAATACTATAACTTTGGAAAAGAAAACGCGCTGAGCTCTTTAAGGATGTCTACTTGTAAGAGTGATTCTTTTGATAGAAACTGTTGTAAGTCTCAAGAGGTATTAGATCACAGATCCGAATCTGTCAGATTGATAGTTCTATGATGAATGGGGGAAGTTACTAGTGCCACGTATGATGACCAAGCGTAAAGCAACAAGATAGAGAAGCCTTTTTTTATTAGAAACTGGTTACAGAGAGTATTTCACACAATATAGGAGGCACAGCTCTAGCCAAAACTACACATTTAGTCCAAGGGATTGAGCTTACTCGGTTAAAGCATTTAGTTCTCATTGTGGAGACCCAATTTCAAATCCGAAAGGGACATCTAATATGGTTTTCTAAGTTGTGCCTCATGGTCTTCCATAGTTGGCTTCTTATGTGGAAGAGGTTTCTATATAAGCAGATTTCTAATTTGTGATTCTTGGTCTTCCATAGGTGGTTTCTAGTTTGGTTGCGTTAAAGGAGCTGATATTAGTCTTATGGTTGTGCTTGCAAGAGCTGGTATTGGTCTCATGTTGATGCTCGTATGAGCAGAATATTTGTAAATGATTAACAATAGAAAAATAAATCTGCATATTTACATCAAAATATAGCAATGGACTATAGATAAGGATACAATTATTGTATTCAATACATTTTAGCCATAGGAGACAAAAAAGAATTAAAGTCCACACATGCAAAATTCACTCCTGAGAACAATGCTTGTTGCTGCTATAGTCAAGGCGATCACTGTCATAAGTACCAATAGGAGGATTAACTTCCTGCTCTAGGGTCAGGTCCTTAACAACTGGGTCTCCGTAACAAACCTCCTTTTGCCTTGGTAAAGTTTTTCATTCCTTTTTTTTCCAAATTTGCCACAGGATCTCATTAGTAAAATCAAACCAGATATCATTTATATTAATAGAAAAAGTTTTGACAATCCAAAATAAAATGATAAGATTCCTGGTGAGCTCACATTGAGCCTCTGTTACAAACCTCCTTTTGCCTTGGAAAATCTTTTCATTCCTTTTTTTTCTCCAAATTTGCCACAGGATCTCATCAGTAAAATCAAGCCAGAAGGCATTATATTAATAGAAAAAGTTTGGACAATCCCAAATAAAATTTCAAACCAAGTAAACTCGTCTTTATTGTCCCATTCAAACTTGTTTGCAAGTAAGAACAAAGTTTCAAGGCATATTGACAGTTAAAAAAGAGGTTCTATAGTTTCAACCTGGTCACATATCGGGTAAAGCCTAGGAGGAATACCATTAGACACTAATTCAATATTGATTGCCAATACACAAGGAGTCATCTAAAACATGCTTTTCTAGGTTCGACTTTTCCAGACCAAATCTTATTTAGCACATAGGTCCACTTAACATCAAACAATCAAGGTTCCAGATTCTATTGTGACAGTCAATTATTTCCCTTGTATCAACAAACATATTGTAGATCTTTTTTTTCATCATATGCGTAAGCGCTGTACCATTAGGCTAGCTGAAATTCATCAACATTTCAGTATTCATTGTGAGAGACATAGGGAATTTGGTGTTATATATTGTTTTTTATTAAAACATCATAGTTTTGTCCTTGATCAATATGAATTTGAAATTTAGTTTTTGTACTTTCCTAGTCTTTCAATTTGCCATCAACAAAAGTATCCTTAAAACAAGAAATGCCTCTGGAGTCCTAGGATTTTGTGGAACATGCTTGAGTTAGGCCAATGGCTTATTGCTCCAATGTAGATTCCACCACATGGATCTATATGTTGTGAACGTACTTTCAATTTTGAAGACAACGTTGTTTTTTATAATAAAGTGTTCAACACTCCCAAGCCTTTGAAAATTCAAATATTACCAAACAAATTGGAGCCAAAAGGTTTAACAACAAATTTACCAAAAATCAAGTTGTGAGTGTGAAGTGCTGCCAAGTCCCAGCCTATTTTTGGCCTTGAAAGAGCAACATTGTTTTTTATCAGTATTTTCCGTGACTCATCAAAGACCTTCAATTTCCATTTGACAGCTAAGGCAATACCTTGGTTTTTTAAAATTTTCAGTGCTAGACCACTTCTGTATTTAGGAAGACAACAGTAGCTTCAATTCACAACAAGTCTTTTTTATTAGCTTTGCCATGAAACCATAAAAAGTCTTTGAGAGTCTTGAATCTTTTCAAACTGAGAGCTATGAATCTTTTCAAACTGAGAGCTACCAAGCAACCAAGTAGAGGAATAGTAAATTGTGTATGTTGGCAATTTTTTTTAGTGACATATATTGTCCCAGCTAAGGATGTTTTTATTTCCACCTTTAAAAACAAACATTGTCACATACCCTTGAAAGAGGGATCACTAGAGAATGAAATACTTAAGTATGTTAACAATATTATTTGGCTCACTCATTGCTAGGTTTCCCCCATTAACCATTACAAGAGGGGGAGGGTGTGTGATGCTAACATAAGATGGTATAACATGAGGCTTTGCATATAAGGGCCTAAAAACAAAGTGCGAGGATAATAGCATCACATTTATGAGAAATAATGCTCAAAATATTGATACATGTGGTACAGAGCCACCAAAAGATGCCACCATAGTAAACTTTGATATTTGTGTCGCTATTAGTTATTGGGCTTGGGATGTCTTAGTAACACATAAGAAAATGTGTAGGCTTGGCAAGTTTAGATGTCTCTTAAGAGTGGGGAACGATTTAATAAAGTTAAACATGTCTATGAGAGCTTTTGAAATGTGTGCGAGACTAAAGTTGTTACTAGGACTATTATGTTTGAGTTTGGAGACAAGTGATGCTTATGACTATGTTGCTTATATGCAATAGAGTCATCACATGGTCTATTCTAAATGGCCTTCGAGCTTTTGACAATTTCCAAGTTGTGTCTCATGGTATCTTATTGCAGTTGGCATCCCATTGCTATTAATTTAGCATCCCACTGAAATAATTAGCATTCACGCTTATTTATTGAAGGAAAAATGTCTTTGATTTTAGGCTGGATAATATTATAGGTATGCAATTTAGAAATATGTCCAATGATAAATTGAAGACTAGAGTTTGGGGTCTTCATGTTGGAAGCATTGTTGGGTGAAAGTTTGAAGATAGTGTAAATAATACAATACTCTTGAATATAACATGGATATTGTATCTAGACATGTCTAATAATATTTGGATATGACACTGCAATGTCTAGTTGGGTATCTGATTTAGGCCGTATGAAAAACATTTAAAATTAGCAAAATAATAAGAAAAAGACTTTCACATGTATCACTAAAGACATAAATATAAAATAAAGTGTAAACTAAAATGTAAAAACCAAAATATATATAAACAGGTTTTTTAAAGTTCTGTTCTATGCTATTAGATATATAAAATTGTTGAACATGAGAATATTTATATAACTGTTATATCAAACCTTATCCGAATTAGTGGGTCTCAAAAATATGTTGTTTACATCTCTGATACCTTATCGATATTACATACTGTATCCATTTCCAGGGAACTCCTATTTGTAGTTTTGGAAAAGTAATAAAAACCAAAATGACCTAAATTAACTAGAAGGGGGAAGCCAAAAATGGCTAAGCACAAGCTATATGACCTGAGTATGCTTAAAAATAGCCTTGTTAGAGAAAGGACTCTCAAGGGAACAAGGTGTTGATGAATTCTATTGCTTTAAATAGGTGTATTTCATGTTCATAGAAATCTTGGAGTAAAATTTTAACATTTTCATCATCTGCTGCCATAAAATGGCCAAAACATATAGCATATAGGGAAAATGAAGTCATGCTCAAAAGTCATGGGAGGTAGAAAAGCCACCCCTTTGGAAGCTGTCTAGGCAACAAAGATTGATAAACTTTGAGAGGTAAGGAAATATTTTGGTAATATGTGCTTGCCCAATTTAACCCACAAATAAATTAAACTTATGATGCATAGAATCAATATGAAGTTGGAGTTTTATTTGTGTGTAACCTTTTCAAATCAACGAGAAGCATTGGGGGAATGCAATGGAGCATTTGGGACACATTTTTATCATTCATTCAACATTCTTAGCTATCCACTACTTGGAGTTTGTTTCAGCTAGATTGAGTGCGCACAAATCTGGCCGGAGCATAGGTGATCATTTGGACACCTTTTTTCCACTTAGTTGCATAAAGTATTAGCAAATATGGTGATGCTAAAGTTGATTGGACACCTTATTTAGCCTAGGAGGTGTTGTGAGCTTGTAACATTGTACTATTAGTGGACTTTCTTGCAGGGTTTTCGTCTCTTTTGGGTTTCTCCTTTTCATTTCATTGGGTGTTCATTGCTTGTTTTTCACGAATTGCAAGTTGATTAGACAATTTTAGAATAGCATTAAAATATATTTCCATTGGGTAAAGTAGTGTGAGCATGTAATGAGCAATGTGTCAATTTGTGCGATGGAAGCCAAATAGATTATTGTGTTAAAACTTAAGAATAGAGTGGAATATCTATCAATTTTAACTGATCAAGTGATATTGGAGTGGTTTTCCTTGTGCATAAGGGTTTTGCAACAACATATTGTGTATGTAGTTCTCCAATTTTCATTGCCATTGTTGTTTCAAAAGCACAATAATGGGAAATGACTTGAAGGGAGCAAGATTTAAAGGGTTGGAAAGGAACGATTATTTTTCAGAATGGAACGATGGATTGAGGAAGAAGTTGCAATACAAGAGGAGAATGATGAATTGCAAGTCTGGTTGACAAGTAACATAGACTTTCTAAGGGTCATCATAGAATTGTTGCAATCGAAAAAGAGATGTTAACAAAATACCGATGTGATGGAAAAAGAGTGAAGTGGGAAAAAAACCCCTCAATGAGAGATGCACAAATTGGAATGGAGGTATGTACAATGGACACTTAACCATATTTATTTTATTCCCGTCAATATTCTTTTGGTGGTTTTGAGATTCATACTAAAAAATTTGGGTTTAAAATGTTAATCAAGAAGGGGTATGTTGAAAGATGGCTTGAAAAGAATGGCCAAGGCATGACTGGTCTCCTAGAGATTTTAAAAAGACCAAGACATAGGTTTTGGATTTTTGGTCTAGAGAATGTTTCAAATTTGCAACAATGAAGAAAGTTTGCAAGGACAAGGAGCCCAAGCTACGAATTTCAAATAATCAGCCTATAAGTTCAAAATTTCATTCCTTATGTTGAAGCTAAGGATGATTTAAAGCATTTATATGATGAGATGGTTGATAAAGATGGAGAAACACCTTGAAGAGGCACAAATGAGTCTCCAAGAAGATGGGGGCACCAGATCGAAGTTGAAGGGGATTAAAAGATGGCATTCCATATCTATCTGGACAATTGCAAGATGGCATGGAGGAGTGCATAGTCATGTGACAAGGGGAAAATGAGTGTTCAACAAGAGGTTACATGGGGAAGAGGATTCATGAGGAGTGCAAATCATCTCTTAAGAAAGGAAAATATCTCAAAGTATGAGGTATAACATTTCCAACTCAAGAAACTTGCACAAACCAACCTAGGAGCAGGCCATGGAGGAAAGCAAGGAGTCCAAGTAAGCATCCAACAAGGTATGCAAGAGGCAAGTTTTTGTTGTTTGCTTCATTAGCATAAAGGGAGGCTATGTAGCCCAAGATTGTTGGGATGCACATCTAGATTCATTTTGTTGTTTGGTTAACCCCTTTTTTGGCTAAGTGTTGGAAGAAGAAGTCCACCAATGGAGAGTGAAATACCTTCAAGAGGAAGGATACTTGTTTTGGAGGGAAGGGAAAGAATTTCGCATTCATTGCAAAAATTTTCACACTTATTGCAAGAATTGTGGCATTATGAAGCAATACATTAAAGACTTCATACACAACTCTATTCAAAGAATTGCAAGAGGGAAGAGATACTCGTAAGCAAACAGGAAGTGGTTGCCAAAGTAGAATCAAGGTGATTGGAGGAAGATGCCACCAAGAGGGAGCAACCCAAAAAGGATTCCCCATCCCCAATTCAAGGAGGTTATGGTAATAAGTCTTTCCTTAAAGGCTTAAAGCTTGGGTCAAAGGATTACACTAGTTACAATTGGAAAGTGAGGTACTGTGCTATCCTTCAAAATTGCTGTTTGTGTCTAACTTGTTGATTCAAACGGAAATTACTATATTTGTGCAATAATCCTAGGAATATGGAGGAGCCATAATTGAATTGTGGAGCCAGTGCGCGAGAAACCTACTAAATTAGAGAGGTAATAAACAAATTTTCTGTGTCACTTTTCCTTGCAAGCATGTGAATATGTAGCATGGAAACATTTTTACCTCTTTTTAGTTTTTAGAGGTTTTACCATGCCTAGATTTTGCTTTGATATGCATCTAACATTTGTATCAAAAATTTGCGCTTGTATGAATTCATGCAAAGACACAACAAGTTTTTCCTAAGCCAATTTTTAGTATGATAGCAAGTTTAAAAGAATATTTGAAGCATCTTCATAGTTCCAAAGGTTCACAATTCTTACGATTGGGTGAAACAATTTGCTAAATGTTTGGGGCAAATGAAGGAGGTATGAATAGCACTCATGGTTGGTGAAACTTATGGGAATTGACTTCTTTATGCCGTTTGAATTCCCTATCTCTTTTCCATTTGTTACTAAAATGTTGGTTTATGCTTTAAACCCAAGATGTAGTAGCCTTTCTTGCTTTTAGTTTGCTGCAAGTCAAGATCTTGTTATTGCAAGTTTGTGTAAGACCCTTAGAGGGCAATGTTTCTAAAAGGCCAAGGTTTATAAGACCTCGGGTTAAGAGGGTAGGTTTGTGACAATCTTTGTGAGAAACTGTGCTAAGAGGGAAATCTCAAAGGCCCATTAAAGACACTTGGCACTTATTTAGTCTTGTATGCTACTAAGCTTATGGGGACTAAAAACCCCATATTTGAGAGGTGTGAAAGTAGTCAAGTCTAGAATTCAAGGTTGCAGATTGTTAATGTTTGTAGCTTCACTCGTATGATCATTTAGAATACATATAATGCTTAGATATTGATTAATAATAATATATTGTATTTGTATATATATATATATATATATATATATATATATGTTATATTATATATATTATTATTAAACATTTATTATGCAAACCTATATTATTCTAAAATATGATTGATCAATGAAACATTATAAAATTATAATAAATAGACATGTCCCATGAAGGGACATGTCTCTCATAGCCTCTTTCCCAATATAAATGAAAGAGAGATTGTTGCATTTGAAACACACATAACACATACAACATATAGTGCTATTACATTTGCAACTATCCTAAAACTTAACATGGTATCAAAGCAGGCTCGAATCCAAGGGAAAATAGTTGAATTTGTTTGCGCTTGTGATAATAATTTCTGAGATGTTCGAAGCGAGAGTCACGACGATTGCTCGCATTCACTTCTAACAAGCTTTTGTGCCTGGAGATTTGAAATCGCTTGGAGCTCACGAAATCTGCAGATGCCTCACAACAAACTGGAAATGTGTCGGATTACAATGTGCCAAATAAACATACAAACGTTACACTTCAACACAACCCGTGGATTTTTTTATTGCAATCGCTATTTAGGTCACTGGATCTCTGAGAAAATGTGATCATGGGCTGTGGAGTGGACCAGCTTGCTGGTTGACGGGGTTGGGGATGATTGTGGTCACCAGATGGAGTAGTCGCGGTCTGTGGGTTGACTGCTACAACAAAGACTCCAAAATTTGTAGAGATCGTTGGAGTCATGATGTGGAATGAATGATCGCCGATGTGTGGTGTCATGATTTGAAGTTGATGTTAGCTTGCAATGGATCAAATAACCACACTCAAGTAAATCGTTGATCAAAAATCACCAGGAGCTTGCTAAAACGTGACTTCGTCGGAAGTGTGGAGATGTATGTAGCTCGTACTTTGCTGTGAAAAATAATGAGAATATGGGTCTTTCTCCTTCTAGTGTGTCTGAATATGTCGAGTGAAATTTAGTATTATTGTCTAGTCTTAAAGAAAGTCTATAGACGAAAGCAAAGATAGAGTTGGCGATTATTGCCTTTTTTTTTGTCATGGCCTTTCGTATAAACCACGTAGTCCACTTCAATAATCCAACAAAGAGTCCCTTACAGGTTCGATAGTGAGGGGACGAGCTTGAGGACACTACTTCCTTTCTCGGAGTTCCACCTCGTAGTCTTGATAGCTCCCTATGAATGTTATGTATAGATCAATCGGTCGAGACCACACGAATTAGAAGCAAAGCAGTTTCTCTCACAGAGATAAATATAGAGAATTAAATTGGGAACCGAGAAAGTCAGAGCCGAAGATATGGGTGCTCGAACCACCTATGGCTTCTGTGAATTGCTAACTAGTGTCATGCGTGATAACTACGTCGGGAAAGGAGTTAAATATTCTTCCAATGAGTATTGGCATTTTCTGTGTATTTTTGGCAATTATGTGGCATACCAAACACTATAAGAGGATATAATAATGCAGACACAACCCAATCACCAGTAGCAGTTGTATAGAACTCAAATCGTGGAGGGCTTGAAACATTAAGTAATCTGAAGGCATCGATTAATTAAATAGAGGCGGTGACTATTCAAAGATGGGAGAAATTAATGTTATGAGGCAGATCAACTAATTGACTTCTGTTGCATTTAAAATTTTTTTGGAAGTGGTATATAGATGCACGATATATATTGTGACCTTTTGATAAATTCTTTGCATCGACAATCTGGATATCGACATTGGTTAATTGTTGAACTAAATCATTGATATAATCAAGATTGGAGTTTGCGTAAAATACCAAGGAAGATGATGATTTACCTAAAATTCACAAATCAAGCATTGAGTGAAGGAAAACATCATCATCAAAGATCGTTACAAGATAATCTATCGATGCCCCATCAATGGAATATTGGCTATGACTATAGGAGTTCCAATGGGAGTTCAACTGGAGATAACGTTGTATCACAGTGTGCCCTATTGAGGGTGTGATAACTCATTAGAGTTCATAAGGTGACTGAGATATAAATATTATAGCGACCTACTTAAATGTGCTTATAAAATGACTCATTAAAGATTATAAGGCTGCGGTGAATATTTTGCAAGAAATATTTTGACATGCATTTTACATTTGAATGCCATCATTCATTATTGTAACGAAATTAAGGAACAAAAAGTGAAGAATTCACAAGTGCTTTCTTATGGGCCTGGAAGTCACCGAGGATTTCTTATGGATGCCATGGACACCTGAAATCGACACCAATACTGTAATGTCTCTAGCAAAGAAGACCGTGTATCAATATTGTTTCTGTTTAGCATTTGGACCGACTTTAAGGGAGTATGTATGATACAAATACTAGACGCAATTGGCATCATTCGTTGCATATGATGAATTAGCGACACAATGTTCGGTAGTGATCTCCTAATACATTTACCGAGGTGATAAATTAATAAGTGGTTCCTTACTCATTCATGGTTATTGACCATCAATCATATTGGGAATGACCTGGAAGAGGGTAATATAGATTTTCATTATTAGTCAGAATGTTGTCAGTTGATAATTCAGCAACGAGAGTAGAGTCAGTTAGGAGATTCTATCTTGGACCATACTTGTTTGTGGCAAAGCTAGAGATTCATCAAGCACACCATAAAAATAGCTTGAGTTGGACATGATTAACCTTGCGAAGGACTTTCTTTTGTTGCGTGAACTCCATGTTTGTAAGGATTCCAAGTTTTGGTGCAGCTGTATGAGGTGAAGTGTCAACTGAACTAAGATCAGCATAATCAATTTATTGGCGGCAACTCTTGGCTGGATAATTTGCATAAAATTTTTTCCTTGTTGTGTGTGGAGTCTCTTGGTTTCCTGGCCGGGGAATAGTTGAACAGAGTTCCAATATATTTCAACTCATATCTGAGTCAGTATATGTCTAATTGAAGTTATGGAGATGATTAAAGATCCTAGTTGATGTTCTGGGTACTATGACTATCTAGGAAGAGTCTGCAATCTTTGCTACTAATGTGGTTGACATCGGTGTAGTTTAGAAGAGACACAACTTGGTTCATTATTTTAGTCTCCTCGTCATTGTGCTAGAGTATTGGACAAGGAGGTCATATTCAGAGGGAGTCTGACAAATTCATTGGAGGCAACCTTGAATGAAGATGTTAGGAGGTTGACACATGTACTTGAAGCTTCAGAAGAGAGCCACATTAATCATGAATGTTTGGTGTTGCAATTTTCTTGAGATAAATCCATAGTTTATTACATTCACTCATGTCACTATGGAATAAGACAAGTACATTTGTGTATGGGAAATCACTCTTGCGAACAATATTGTGATCATTGAACAAATAAATCATGTTCCAGATGATGAGAGTCTCTTGGAGCAAGATATCTTCCATGATTGGAGTATGTGAATATGGTATGCTTTCGTGACAGAGGGAGCAGCTAGAGAATCTGCATTAGCTGACATCTGAGGAACTTGATTTAGAGGGAGTAGATCATAGAGAGATGGTTTCTCTAGTATTCAGATGAGGTACATTATCACTGAAGATTGGACGATCGATATTCTCACCAAGCCTCTTGCCAAAGTAAAGTTTGTGCATTTTTGAACAAGCTTGAAGTTGTGGAGAACAAAGCGCCCTTGTTGAGAGGGAGTATCAGCATCAACGATTTCTTGATATGTACTTTATTGCATTCTTCTCTTTGAGAGAGAAGTCTAAGGTGAAAGCCCTTGGTTTCACCCTCTGAGACGAGTCAAGGGGGATGTCATGTGTGTGACTCCCTGACTTATGGGCCCTCCTGTGAACATTGAAGAAAGGTGACGACTTTTCAACAATGAACACTTGTATTTGATTGATGTTGTGAGGTGATGACTTTGCAAACATCTCCATTATGATAGTTTATATCCTGTAAATCAATATGGACTAGAAGGTATAGTTTAAAATACTTACAAGTTCTATTGTATGGTTATATCATGTCTATATGGTAAGTATCACATATGTGATACTAGTGCACATATCATACAAGACATCTTGAGTACTTGGTGAATATCATGGACTTGATATTTGGAGACCATTACTCTGAGTACTTGGTGA
>MU226169.1:2419144-2435070 GCA_018584345.1 Thuja plicata
GGTCAAGAGAGACCACTACACATTATGTTTGATCATCCTCCCTAGCTAAGAGGGAGTGTTAATGTTTGTAGCTTTAGTCGTATGATCATTTAGAATACATATAATACTTAGATATTGATTAATAATAATATATTGTATTTGTATATATATATATATATATATATATATATGTATATATATGTTATATTATATATATTATTATTAAACATATATTATGCAAACTTATATTATTCTAAAATATGATTGATTAATGAAACATTATAAAATTATAATGAATAGACATGTCCCATGAAGGGACATGTCTCTCATAGCCTCTTTCCCAATATAAATGAAAGAGAGATTGTTGCATTTGAAACACACATAACACATACAACATATAGTGCTATTACATTTGCAGCTATCCTAAAACTTAACACAGATGTTAGAGAAGGTTTAGGCATTTTGATCCATTATGCAAAAGTTATGGCATTTGAAAGTTGAAGGACAAAAGTTGATGCAAAGTGGTGGTTTTATAATTGCAGAAGCAATGTTACCCAAAAGATGGTAGTTTCGAAATTGCACTTGTTGGAAAGAGGCAGTTTTGCAATTGCAGGATGGAACCTAGTGTTTTGGTAGTGGTACAGATTGTATGTGAAGGAAGATGAAGTGACAGGGAAGTGTCTTGTCTTCGTTTTTTTGTTATGTGGGTTTCTATTTTTGCTTGAAATTCTAATGATGTTTTTGTAACCTTTCCAAAGGCATCTAGAAGAATTTGGAGCATGCAAGGTAGTATTTGAGAGAAATTTTCATCCTTCATTTTTCTGTTTGTAGAGTTCTTTGTTGGGCTGTATTGTGCATTGCTTGGAGATTGTTTCAGCTGAATTGGTGTGCGTAGAGCTGGTTGGAGAATAGGTGATCAATTGGGCACATCGTTGGATTTAGTATCAGAATGTGTTAGGAAGTACGGTAGTGTTAGTGTTGATGGACATCTTATTTGACCCAGGAGAGGGGCTGTGAGCTTGTAATATTGCACTGTTTGCACTAGTAGGAGATTTTTATGTTGGAGTTTTCTCCCCATTAGGTTTCTCCAATTTAAGCACTCTCATTACATGCTTTTTATGTTGAGGGATATACTTAATTCCATATTACAAGTTGATTAGGCAATCATTATAGTTTTGCAAGTAGAAGGGCATTCAAATAGCTTCCACTGTGTAAAGCAATGTATTTGCAATGATTGAGACATGTGGGTTTGAGCATATGATGGTTGCTAGAGTTATAAGATCTGGGGTAGCAGCCAGTTAAAGTATTATGAAAACTAACATTTTTTAGTGCTCTATGTTGCATATTGGGCCATTGGAGTTAACGCAACATGATAGAGGAGGTATCTGTTGTTTGATGAAGGTAGTGTAATCTCCACCTCTTTTTATGGATCAGATACTGTGCTCTAGTGTGTCTGAAAGGTGCTTTGCAGTTTGCATTCACATTTTCCTACATAAGTGCAAGCATTTAAGGACATTTGTTGTTCACATCCCAACTTTTCTTTGACTTTTAATATTCCTTTTCAATTTAAACATTTGATCCATATGAACCTTAGCGAATATCAACAATATTAAACATTCAGTCCTACAAAGTAGGCCATTAACATCCCTAATTGTTGAGATGTCAACAATAAATCTAGTGTTGGAGATTAGTTGGTAATTGTTCATAGTCACTACAATTTAAAACCGCCTCAGTTAATGCTTGCATTTTCACTTTGATGTCCATATCAGTGTGGATGGAATGCTGTTTGGGGCCCTTAAAGAATGCCCATTGTGTGGTGGTGGATTAGAATATTCTGGAGGTCGGTATAGATGCAGAGGTTTTCTATCAGCATGGAGCAAATGCACTTACTCAACTACTAATCCTGAACGTCAGAAAGGAAAATGGAAAATCCCCAAGGAAACGAATAATGAGTATCTTCTTCAGGTGGGTTTGTCTGCTAAATCTTTCTTCCTTCTCTTTCTAGTTCTTTTTAAGTTTTATGCCTTGAGTATTGATTAAATAGATGTCTGTTGAATAATTGGGTTATTTCTTTGCAGTGGTTTAAATTGCAGAGTAGAAAGAAGTTAGTACGTATCCTGCCTCCTCAATCTATTAGCAAGCACTCTGAAAATCAAGATATGACAGGGCAAGGACAGAATCCCAACATTGGATTCTTGCAGCTGTTAGCAGTGGCAATTGTTGGAAATCTTAATGAATCCCATGTATGCAATGCACTTCCATTCTTGGATGTTCATAAAAATCTGTAGTATATCCTAATAACTGATACAAATTATAGATGTAGATGCTTATGTGTTTTATCACTTCACTCTTTTCAGGAATTGTCTGCAAAGTAACGATTGTGATGTGACTTGGTATTATCATCTAGATTACGTATTTAGGATACATTGGATATTACAAGAAGTGCAGTTTTAGTAAATTTGTATATACTTTTCTGCAGGTTGAATGGAAGCATAGAATTGAGGCAGCTGGGGGTAAATTATTGGCCAAGCTTACACGAGGTAAATATTTCAAAATGATATTGCCAATTGTGGTATGGGTCTATATGCAGTGTTTCTAATATGAAAAATATATTGTAGGTCTGAGGCATGCATTTTAACCATGTGGGGTTGTTTCTTTTGTTGAGCTATTGCTAGATGCTGATTGTTTGGTCATAAATGAAAGAGAGATTGATAAGCATAAAACTGAAGTGGAAAGAGCAAGGTAAGTTTTTCCCCTTTGTTAGTGGCCCTCTTGGTTTATACATATTTGTTGTAATGTAAGAGCATTGTATCATTCGGTATTTTGTCTTTTGGATATAATTTGTTATTGCCTGGGCTTGGCAGAGATGAAATTCTGCTGGTAAAGATAATAGTTTCTAAAATGTTGGAATTGCTCATGTATCTTCTTGTTGATCATAAAACTCTTGCTGTTTGCGTTATGTTTTAAATTTTTTATTTTAACAGGAATAAGAAAACAAACAGCATTAGAAAAAATTTAAAAATGGATTCTTCATATAGTTTCTTGGCAATAATAAAATTTTAATTTCATTTGGGTTATGTTTTTCAACCAGGAATATGAAAACACCAATTCTTAGGGAATCCTATCTAGTTGACTGTTTGGAAAAAAGAAGGCGACTCCCGATGGACGAGTATAAAGTTGAGGGGAAAGAAAACTTTGTGAAGGTTAAGGTTAAAGGGAGAAGCTCTGTTCATGAAGAGTCTGGTCTGCAAGATACTGGGCACATCCTTGAAGAAGGGAAAAATATCTACAATACAACTCTTAATATGTCAGACATATCCACTGGCATTAACAGGTATTCTTTCTCTAGGCCATGACAGAAGTTCGCCTCTTTTATTCCCCTTGTTATAATAGGTGTACATTTAAAATTTATTCTAATATGGTTTGCTATTAGTCTCACTCGCTACAAAGGTAATGAAATTTCATTATTTATAGAATAAGTTTTTAGTCAATGAAAATTGTGATGATTGTGGAGTGCTTCAAGGTAATTCAATTGTAGAAGTTACAAGCAAGTTCAAATTGAACAAGCTGTTTAGCTGAACTGTAAAGAGCATGAGAAACTGGAAAATTGAAATACAATCTTCATATTCATAATTCATCTAAATGGATCTGGTAGAGAGATCCAAAATGTTGAATGCTAATTTTCATATGCAGCCGATTCCAGAAATTTTTAGTAAAATGGTAAATAGCAAACAATACGATCTAAATCCATTCTTTCACGATGTTAGAGAAAACTTTGTTCACAAGCTCACTTGACTTGGTGCATCGAGGGATGGTATTTCTTGTGGATACCCCCATTGGTACACTTATTGCAATGATCCTCAACTAAAATATTCAATGTTATTGGGCTCCTCCAAATTCCCCCTGTACCATATGGGTACGATTTGGGTTTGGGTCTTGAGCTGGTTCTCCATTGTGTTTTCCTAGGGTCCATCCCAGGAACCCCAAGAGGGACCTTTGGTGAACTTGGGCCGATCCCAGGTGAACCTAGGAAAAATCAAGGGTTGCCCAAAGATATTTAAAAAAGAAATTTTTAAAAAACAATTTTGTAAACAAAGAAGTGCCTACGTACAACATCATGAGAACGACGTGCATCATGAAGGTTTCTGTGGTTTCAAAGGCATTAATTTGGGCTTGGTGATGGTGGCTTCACGTCAATCCCATAAGGATCCCTTGTAATGCATGAAACTTGATTACAATGAGGTGGTGACAAGGAATTGAGATCTAACTCTTGAGTGTGTTGAAATAGTCACCATTTTTGCACAACTTGCCAGAAAATATCTATAGGCAGCTTGTAGACTGGTGGCATTGTAAGTTGTTGTGGTAGAAGTGAAATTGAACGAAATGTTGACCATTAAATATTGATGAAGAGCAACTTGAGGATTATTAAATATTGATTGCAAATTTTCATTGTGTATTGACATTAGACAAATCACCAAATTATGAAGTTATGAGTATTATGATTGGTGGAAATTATGATTGTAATATTTTTTATTGAGAATCTTTTCTGCCATACGGCCCGTACCCAATACTTGTGTTCGTACTAGAACCGTTAACTGAGAAAATATTTATATAAATTGCTTAAATCTGAAATACATACATACATACATACATACATGCGTGCATACATGCCTACCTACCTACCTACCTACATACATACCGATAAATATGATTATGACCCCATAATCAAGATTGTAGTCATTCCAAAGAGGTAGTCTGAAAACTAACAAATTGTTGAAATATCCAAAACACTGCTGTAATTCTAAAAGGTGAAGTGCTGATGCAACCTTTGTATGAAGTTGACCTCTGAAAGCTAGAGGGTTTTTTGTCTTTTGATCATCCTAAGGTTTTTGTTCTTCGATCCAATAGTTGAAGTTGAGTGCCCAAATCCGGGTTTGGGAGTGTTGGTGCAAAAATGAAAGATGGTCCAAATTGATGAAATTGCTTACTAAATTTATATGGAAGTTGAATACCTAGTTTGAGTCAATGTATGTTGAGATCCATTTGAGAGTTTTGTGCTATAATACTTTCAAATTTGTGCCAATTAATGGCATCAGTTGTTAACCTTGATAAATGGTGAATTCTTTTGTTTGAATGGTAAGGTTTTGTGAAAGTGCATGTTAGGATGGGGATTTGGAAAAATGTACAAAAAATGAGAATAGGATACTTTGAAGACCTAACCTTAGGGGTTCAAAGGAATTTTGATTTTGGGGCGCTACAATGCAATATGACGCGGGTCTAGTGATTCACATGTCAATAGGAGTAGTATAGAGGGTTCTTGGGATTTAAGGGTCAGGATACTGCACTAGTACTCCCATACAGGTAGGCTGTCATTAAAAACCTCAAGTGTTCAAAGTGTAATGTATGACCAGAGAAGGGGTGTTAGGGAATGAAAGGAAGGAATGCCGATACGTTCAAATTTGATATCCTACCCAAGAATGCAAAGTCACTTAGACATCCATATACTTATGATTAGGAACATTACAAGTCTACCTTTCCCAAAATTTTTGATCCTTCCCAAGTAACATCTTCAACTAGTAGATTCTTCTAGCGAACTAGGTTTTGGTATCAATAAGAGCCTTAGGTTTCAAAATAAGCTTTCCCTTATCATTTGAGGGTAGCAAATCCATTGATAGTGTGATGTTGTCCAAGGACTGCCTTGAGGCAAGTCATATTAAAAACATCATGAATCCTACTATATTTTGGCAACTCCAACTTATATACAATTTCACCAACCCTCAAGATCTTGTAAGGCCTACAAAAGCTTGAATTAAGCTTTTCACCCCCACAACCTTATATGAAGGTTTCCTTGTTAGGGTATAATGTCAAATACGATATCTCCAACTTCAAATGACCTTTTTGGGTGACACTAATTTGCTTGGAATTTCAATCAAATTTGGGCTTGTTGGAGGTGATCCTTTCGAGATTTCAATATGTCCCGCCAATGCTTTGCCAAGTCATTAGTTGTTGGGACTCTGTTACATGCAACAACTAAATCAACAAACGTTAATTCATCACAGTCATATAATGTTATGAATTGAGACATACCAATCAACATATGTTGGGTGGTATTATAACCATACTTACCCAAATGTAACAACTTACCCAAGCTCTTTGTTGATTTGAAACATAGTTCTTCAAGTAGCCTTCAACCTATTTATTCATTGTTTCTGTTTTTCCATTTATTTTTAGATGATCACTTGTGTTATGAGTAAGTTTCGTCTTAGCCAAATGAATAATTTCTTCCAAAAGGAATCAAAGAACTTACTTCTTTTGCCAGTGAAAATATTAGTCTAAACACATATCTTGATAAATAAATAAACCACTTGATGTGCTTTGAGTTCTAAAGAAATTGTAAAGATGTGGATGTTTTGTTAGTTTGTCCACCTCGACATAAATGCATTCTTTTTCTAATGCCTCGGCTAGATCTGAGGCAAAATCCATAGATGTGCTTATCAACTTTTGATTTCGGTTAGGTAGTCATTGAAGAAAACTTGCTCTAATAACATTTTCTACTTTATTTTGTTTATAGATCGTGCATTCATTGATGTGTTTTAGGACATTCTTATTGAGATCTTTCTATGATAACTTTTTCATGATTTGTCTATAGGTCCTCTGAAATCTTAGGTGACCTGCTAGAAATGTATCATGAAAAGCCCTTTGCATCCTCTGCTTCATTTGGGATTCAGGAACTAAGGTTTAATTTTTATAAAGAATGAGACCATTTAGTACTACAAATCATTCATCTTCCGCCACATTCCTATCAAGGAGATTAGTAACAAATGTACTTTTAACATATTTTGCTATATTATTGACCTTCCAAGTGGTAGAAATTGTATAAAAGCATATAGTAGGCTTTCTAGAAAGAGCATCAATTACTAGATATTTTTTCATGTAGTTTATGTCAAAACCATAAGCTTGGAGCTTAGCCATATTTTTTCCCTTATCATTCAAGTCATTTTAGCCATATTTGTCTTCATCTCAAATATTTCACCAACAAAATATTCTTGGAACTTGGCCAAAGCATATGCATGATAGCTAGCATCTGTTTGACATAAATAGAGAACACATTTTGATTCATTAAATTTTTTGTTTTCAAATGCTATGGGATGTTTGTTTTGTACCAAGACAATCCCAATTCCTTGTCCTGAAGCATTACATTATACAACAAATGATTATAAAAATTAGGGATAACATTAACACTGCATGAACTCATTACCTCATTAAGTTTATCAGAAGTGTCTCGAGCTGTGGCTATGCATATAAAAGCTTCTTTCTTTTGTTTTTTGAGTTACGGCTTGTTTTGTGAAAACTATTTAACAAATCTAATTTTGAAAAGGCCAAAGAGTCTATGAGCTGTGTTAATGTGGTAGAAGGACATCAATACAAGAATGCTTGGATCTTTTGTTGATTTTCTTGAGCACTTTGAGGCCTACTTAGTTGTTTCTATCCACATAAAATCTTCTTTTTGTCATATGAGTTAAGGATGGTGTTGTGAAAACCATTTAACAAATCTCCTCTAATAGGTGCAAAGGCCAAAGCATCCTATGAGCTGTGTTAATGTGGTAGAAGGACATCAATACTAGAATCTTGGATCTTTTGTTGATTTTCTTGAGCACTTTGAGGCCTAATGACATGGCCCGAGTACAAGATCTCTATCATCTCAAACTCAGATTTGATTCTTTTGCAAAGGGGGTATGTTGTTCTATGTTGTTATATTCCAAGGATATTATCTTGATGTTTCAAACAATCTTCCCAGGTATTGTTTTAAATTAGAATGTCATGAAAGGAGAGCAACACAAATTTCATCAATTGAATGTCGAAAACATGTTTCGTGCATCTAAAAGGTAGCTAGTGCATTTGACAAGCCAGGGACATGACTAAGAATTGAGGTGCTTGAAGTGAAACTTGAAATGTGTTATGTACATCATCATCCATTCACAAATTTGATGGTAGCTTGATCTCAAATTGATGTTTAAAAAATACACAACTCTATGCAATTCATCAAGTAGCTCATTGATCTTAGGAATGAGATGTTGTGATCCCTTTTCTTAACAAGAAACATCGATGATGCAGATGGGGTAAAATGTGCTCTTATGTGACTTGTCTATAAGAGCTCTTGATGGTCTTTTCTATCCCTTCTTGGTATATTTTTGGGTAGTGGTAAGTAGTGATCATGACACGTTGAAAGCTTAGTTCCAATGCTTTGATGTGGGAATCCTATGTTAGGTTGTAGTCTTGAGGCAAATCACCAAACACCATATGGTGTGCATCCAAAATAAATTGAATATCAATATGAAAGTGCCTCGGTAGGGTTTGTATTAAAAATATTTTGAATATTAATATGGTAAGTGCCTTGCCTATATTGTGTGTATCCAAAATATTTTGAATAACAATATGATAAGTGCCTTGCCTACTTGTGGATAAATTTGTAGGCATAGCTGAATAGTCTTTTTCCCAAGCTATGGGTCCCTTGGATAATGCTTATGGCATGTGGGATGATGGATAAAGATGGGTAAGAGTGGATGGAAGGATGGAATGGGTAAATGGACTGGATGGATGGATGGGATGACAAGGTATACATAAATGGCATGGAACCAAAGGGAGTTAGCATTGACAAGCTCACACAACATTTTGTGCTATAATATTAGTCGTTTTATAAAAGGTGATGGCAGCTGTTGGATTTTTGTGTTATAGAATTGTTGTCTTAGGGCATTGCAAGTTTTTCTTTTGGATGATGGGATGTTGGATTTTGGATCAAATATTTGTATTGCGAGATTTTATATCAATAAACCATATTGCCTGATTCTGGGAACCAAATTAATTTTTGTGTTTTGACTTTGGATGAAATGCTTGGAGTTTTGACTTGTGGGTTGTAGGGATTTTATGCATTTAGAGGGTTTTCTTGGGACATGCTGATTGATGCATCCATGTCTATTTTTAAGGTATGTTGTATGATCCTTAGTGAGATATTGTCTTGGAGTCCCATGTAGGTGGTGATAGTTTCATCATTATATAATAGGTTGCAATGTGCATGATTTCATTGGTCCAAGGTGAAAAACCACAAAAGCTCTTGCCATAAAAATGTTTATGACCGTAGGGGATGTACACCAAATGATGGTTGATGTATGTTACTTAACAATCTAGTAGTGTAGATTTTGATGCATCCAATCTTCTTTCTTGAAAATGGCTTGAGGGATGGTTGATATAGATTTGGGATGGAATTGATGGATGGATAACATGAGAACTTGTGAAATGAAGAGTTGGGGTTGATTCTCATGTAGGCAAGAATGAGAAGATGACAAGTGGTATCATGTAGGCACATAAAATGCATACTTATATTTCCATTGTCATCCCACCATATTGTTAGATTTATTGATCGTAATAGAGAAAATCTTACGATGATAATTGTGTTGATGCTGTATATATATTCTTACTGATTATGTATATATATATTATATATATAATAATACTGATTATTAGTATGCTGCTGAGAGAAGACAATGACACTGTTATTGATTGTCTTTCTCAGCCCATACTATTAGTATTAATATATGAATGAGGAGACACGACTGTGTAAAGTCACGAGTCTACGTGGCTAAAGCCACGTCGAGTCATGCCTTTACACAGCCGTGTAGGCTGACGCTGTTTCGTGTGAAGGCATATAGTATATGAGTGTTTGCATAACCATTAGTTAATGGTTATCGTAACACATTAACAATGTGTTACGATAGCCATTAACTAATGGTTATCATATATAGTTAAGTCAGCGACTGTGTTTCATTAATAATGAAACTCGATAATACTTAATCGGTTATGAATAAATATCGACTGTTATAAACAGCGATAATTACTAATTGCAATATAATTGAATATTAATAATAACATATTATATATATATATATATATATATATATATACATGATATCGATTATATGTTTATATTAATCAATTCCATGCTATAATTTAACACTTCCTCTTAGCGAGAGGAGATTAATATTCACAAGATGTGGATGTTATTGGAATTCTGTTAATATTCCCTTTAAACAACACATGATTATTTGAATCAAGACTTTCGACATAATCCGAAACATAGTTCAACCTGATAAGCAAGTT
This sequence comes from Thuja plicata, assembly GCA_018584345.1. Lineage (NCBI taxonomy): Eukaryota > Viridiplantae > Streptophyta > Pinopsida > Cupressales > Cupressaceae > Thuja > Thuja plicata. Next base: position 2,429,279 of record MU226169.1, read on the forward strand.
TATCTTAACCTCCGACTAAATTCAGAACTGGATAAGAATAACCATGGGTATCAAGATATCCGGCGCAATCCGGATCAAAACTTGAATTAATTGTTATCATAATCCCCGACCAATTCGGAATTGGATTAAATGATAACATAAGTATAAGCATGGGCGTCAAGATATCCGGCGCAATCCGGATCAAAACTTGAACAAATTGTTATCATAATCCCCGACCAATTCGGAACTGGATTAAATAATAACATAAGTCAACTATTGTAGGTCGTCACCTTACAACAGTGACTTCACACACAAGAAAGATCGTCATCTTTCAACATAAACAATATTGCAATATTTAACTTTTAATTTTATTCATGAATATTTCAATTTACATAATAGTGAGATTTAATCTCAATTAATCACAATTTAACAATACCAAGTTTCTTTCTGAAGTACTCGATTTTCAACTTCGCAAGAGGTTTGGTGAAGATGTCAGCATTTTGTTCTTTAGTACTGATGTAGACCAATTAAATAATATCTCTGTCTACCATATCTCTTATATAGTGGTAAGGAATTTCTATGTGTTTGGAGCGACTGTGAAAGACTGGATTTACTGAAAGTTTAATACAACTTTGATTGTCACAATGAATTATGGTGGGTTTTAATGGCTTACCAAACAATCCAAATAGTAATTTCCTTAACCATACTGCTTCTCGAGCTCCCATTGAAGCGGTCATGTATTCTGCTTCAGTGGAGCTTTGTGCAACTGCTGATCGTTTTCTACTGAACCAGGAAATCATAGCTAATCCAAGACTAAAGCAACATCCTGTAGTGCTTTTATGATTGATTAATTTCCAGCCCAATCGGAGTCAGTGAACCCCTGAAGTTGAATCTCAGTATTCTCATATTTTAGGCTCATCTCAATTGTACCACATAAGTATCTTAGAATATGTTTGGCAGCTGTTAGGTGGATCTTCTTTGGTTCACACATGAAATGACTTAAAACATTTGTAGCATAGCAGATATCAGGACGAGTATTTACCAAGTACATAAGTGAGCCATCTAGTTGTCTGTAATATGTAGGATCTGTAGGTTCTGAATCTGCTACTTCATCCTTTAGCTTATAAAGATTTGTTTCCATTGGAGTGGTTAGTGGTTTGCACTCCATTCCAAATCTAGTTAAAATGTCCAAGGTGTATTTCCTTTGATTTAGAAGAATGTAGTTTTCTTTCTGTAGTACTTCTAATCCTAAGAAGTAGTGTAATAGAGCTAGGTCCTTCATGTCAAATTCATTTGTGAGATCTTGTTTGCATTTGGCAATGAGATGATCTTCTCCTGTTATTAGTAGATCATCAACATAGAGGACTAGGATTACCATATCACCTTTGTATATTTTGAAGTATATATTAGGGTTAGCTTCATTTTTAGAGTACCCTAACTTGGAGAGATAACTGTCAATTCGTTCGTACCAAGCCCTGGGAGCTTCCTTAAGACCGTAGAGTGCTTTCTTCAATTTGCAGACATAATTATTTCTGTCATGGGTGTTGAAGCCTTCTGGTTGTTCTATATACACTTCTTCAATCACTCCATTTAGAAATGCAGTTTTTACATCCATTTGATGTATCTTCCAACCTTTAGATGCTGCAATGGCTATAATGGTTCTTACAGATGTGTATCGAGCAACCAGAGCAAAGGTTTCTTTGTAATCAATACCGGCCTTTTGAGAGAAACCTCTAGCTAAGAATCTGGCCTTATGTTTTTCAATACTGCCATCTGAATCATATTTGATTTTATACTGCCACTGACAAAGAGTAGCTCCAAACTCCAGTATTCATATAGTTTTTCATATATTGCCATCTGACAAAGAGTTTATGAGTTTCCTCTTTGGATTGGAGGATGAAAATTTTCTTGTCCTTCCAAGGTGATTGTACTTAGGGATCACAGATGTGTTAAAAGTTTGCAATTAATTTCCAGTTACAATTGGTGATTGAATTTGTCCAAGAGTTGGAGAATTTTCTATGTGATATTAGTTTGGGTGGATTTTGCTGATGCTTGGTAACAAATCATTTTATATTATATTGGCTATATTTTGGGTGGCCGTACACATTCTTATGCTAGCTGTGCTAAAAATTGGTGTTTTAAGTATATTATTGAGCTGCTAGACATCAAATATTTTGATCGCTGTTTCTACTTTATCAAAGACTGTTGGTATTATCATCTTGGTTCAAAAAAGATGAATTTCCAGCCAGCCATACTGTTACATCCTTCCTTCATGAACTTTCTATATAATTATTTTAATTGCATAATTAGAGATGAGATGTTGCCATATGAAATATGTGTTATATAAAAATAATAACAAAGTAATGTTTATTCATAGTCAATAGGAGATGGGGAGACTTGGAAACTTTGGAGACTAGTACTAGTACTGGTACGACTAATTTTCAAAAAAGATGGGGTACTTGGAGATGTTTTTTTTTTTAATATAATTTAATAATTTCCAAAAAATTATCAGAACATAGAACTTTGAAAACAAGAACCTAAGTCACAATTTGTTTGGCAAATTTCATGGATGAAATTCAAATTTTGCCAAATTTCAAATATCTCTATAAAATTCGTTAAAGTTCAACCAATTATTCGTAAGGTATAATGTGCCATTTTTTTATTAAAGTATAATATGTAAAAGTGTTTTTTAGGGTTTTAAACAATGCTTTGACTATTTTTAATAAAATGTTGTTCTCCTTCTCTATTAATTGCACAAATTGCTTTGAGTGATAAAAAAATATTTTTGCTTGCACGTCGATGTGAGCAATTGCTGGGTATTAAATAATATTTTGCCATTTTTTCCAACTCGACCTTGAGGCGAATTAAGAGAAGCGAGTCGTGGCTGGCGAACTAAGGCGAGTGGGTTCTATGGCTGGTGAACTCAGCAATTTCCGAACCACTCAAAATTTCTCCAGCATTATTTCCCTGTGCGGCTTCCGCTGCAATTTGTTTGATTTTCTTAGGATTGAGTACTGGTACTAGTCTCCAAAGTTTCCAAGTTTCCCCATCTCCTATTGACTATGAATAAACATTACTTTGCTATTATTTTTATATAACACATATTTCATATGGCAACATCTCATCTCTAATTATGCAATTAAAATAATTATATAGAAAGTTCATGAAGGAAGGTTGTAACAGTATGGCTGGCTGGAAATTCATCTTTTTTGAACCAAGATGATAATACCAACAGTCTTTGATAAAGTAGAAACAACGATCAAAATATTTGATGTCTAGCAGCTCAATCATATACTTAAAACACCAATTTTTAGCACAGCTAGCATAAGAATGTGTACGGCCACCCAAAATATAGCCAATATAATATAAAATGATTTGTTACCAAGCATCAACAAAATCCACCAAAACTAATATCACATAGAAAATTCTCCAACTCTTGGACAAATATAAATGCAAACTTGGTTGCAGTTTTATGTGCACGTTTCACTCTTCTAGGTCACCTTTAGCACTTCCAACGTCGAATGGAGAAGGAAAACAATGTTTAGTGTTATTTTTTATGCCTTTTATGTGTCTTTTTTGGCAAGAGACTCGCAAGAGATGCCTAGAAACTTGGCAGGAGACAAGGAGATAGCGAGGTGAGGTTTCCAACCAAAATCAAAGACCCTGGGTGTGTGAAAAGACTCGGAGACTTGTCTGTGTCTCCAAGTTATATCTCACGGGGGTGGAGACATGTCTCCCGGTTTCATTGTGTTTATTGTATTGATACCTAGTATGGTAAGAAGATTGTCTACCTACCTTGTCTGTTAAGTGGATGCGCTGGGGGTTTGATCACCCTCGCAGAAGGGAGGGAGAGTATCATCAGGGAGGGGCGCTAACACGAGGAAAGATCAAAGTTGCCATCTTGCTTGGAACCTAGAGATACATTACCTTGGGTTGGTCACCCTAGAGTCATAGGGTCAAGTTGTGGTCGCTAGTCCTTAGTTTGTAATGGTGTGGTTAGGTGACGCATCTCTTGTTAATAATCTAATCAATATTGAAGAGAATGTTCACCTATATGTGTAAAAGAATTGCATTAATAATCCAAGGAATTCAGTTATGTAACTCTACCAGTACTGGTACGACTAATTTTCATAAAAGATGGGGTACTTGGAGATGTATTTTTTTTTAATATAATTTAATAATTTCCAAAAACTTATCGGAACATAGAACTTTGAAAACAAGAACCTAAGTCACAATTTGTTTGGCAAATTTCATGGATGAAATTCAAATTTTGCCAAATTTCAAATATCTCTATAAAATTCGTTAAAGTTCGACCATTTATTCGTAAGGTATAATGTGCCATTTTTTTGTTAAAGTATAATATGTAAAAGTGTTTTTTAGGGTTTTAAACAATGCTTTGACTATTTTTAATAAAATGTTGTTCTCCTTGTCTATTAATCGCACAAATTGCTTTGAGTGATAAAAAAATATTTTTGCTTGCACGTCGATGTGAGCAATTAGTGAGTGCTATTGCTGGGTATTAAATAGTATTTTGCCATTTTTTGCAACTCGACCTTGAGGCGAATTAAGAGAAGCGAGTCGTGGCTGGCGAACTAAGGCGAGTGGGTTCTATGGCTGGCGAACTCAGCAATTTCCGAACCACTCAAAATTTCTCTAGCATTATTTCCCTGTGCAGCTTCCGCTGCAATTTGTTTGATTTATTTTTTTTAAATTTTTTTAGGATTGTTTAAAAGCATTCGATATAGTTAAAATTTTATATTTATTAATATATTCTATAAAATTTATAAATTATAAATCAAATTGTATTAAAATGCTCATATATTAAATTCTTAATAATATAAATTCAAAATGGTATAATAAATATATCGATAATTTAAATTTTAAATATTATATTTAATTATTTGCATAGTGGATTAAAAAACTGTTATATTAAATTAAATCTAATATAATTAAATTATATTTTATTGAATCAAATTTGATAAACATATGTTTCATAATATAATTATATAATGTATATTATGCCACTTTTGTTTATAATGTTATATGATGCAATGTTAAACTATTTTGATAATTTATTGAATATATTACTTATTTCTATTAAAATAATAAAATTATATAAGGCAAATTTAAACTGATTTTTTTTTTTTCGAATTTTTACCCTTGTTGAACTTCATTTGAATTTTATAGTTGCCGAATTTGAATGTTGCGACTTAGACGAACAATGGAAAAGTTTAAAACTTTGAACATTAACTAAGAATAAGTAGGGTACATTCCTCTAAGGATCTTATAAATTTTGTACCTGTTGATGTGCGTTTTATGACCCACCAAACAGTAGAACAGAACATCGAGGTATCTTATCCTCTCTTGATCAAAGTTTCGTATATGCTAAGATTGCGAGAAGATCATATAGGTCACTCCAAGGTTCCTTTCGTGTCAGGTCTTGACCATAGATAAGCTCGGTGGTAAATGTGATTTGCTGAATATCACAAGGGGCCTTACGTTTTCAGTCTTGAAAGAATTGCAATGAAACACTTTTTTGGAATTTTCGGAATATGCGGAAAGCAAAAGGAAGTAGGGTTCAGAAATTGTAATCTACTCCTAAGGGCAATGATAGCAATAGTCAATACTTCGGTGGACGAATTCCCAATAACCAGGTTTCGCTTCGCCAAGTTATACTACAACTACGCGAGAACCGGTGCAATCTTCAAGGTTTATGCAGAGGATTTTCATACCACCACGGACACCATCATGAAGAACAATGTACGCGAATGACAGAAGTTAAGCATATGCATGAATGAGGTTCAGGCTAACTT
>MU226169.1:2444101-2496484 GCA_018584345.1 Thuja plicata
CTTGCCCCATAAATGGTGGGAGTTTTAAACCTATCCATTTATTTCTAGTTTTGTCATCCCAGTAAGTCATCGATCTCTGAATTTTATTATTACACAGAGTTTTATTGTTAACAAACTCAATAATAGAACCCTCAATTTTATTGATAAGGCTAGAGTTATTCATTTTGGTATCCTGAAAGATTCGTCTATTCCTCTCCTTCCAAATCTCCCATAATACAATAGGAGGAGCCACAGACCACAGTAAACCATAAATACTATCTTTGTTTAATTGGGGCCAGAACAAAAGGAAATCAGAAATGGAAGAAGGAAACGCAGATAGCCAGTTAAGCTTGTTACACAGCCAGTCCCATATGAATTTAGAAAAGGGACAATTCAGCAGAAGATGGTCAATACTTTCCTCCTTTTTTTCACATAGAACACACCTACTTGGGCCAAAAAAGCCCATTCTCTGAAACTTGTCCGCTGTTAGAATTCTTCTATGCCACACCAACCAAGTAAAGAAACCGGCTTTGGGTAGGGTAAATTTACCCCAAAATAAGTTATAAGGTAGGTTCATATTTGAATTGTTGAGTTTAGATCTTAGATAGTTATATCCATCTTTAATTTTATAAACCGCAGACTTGTTACCATCCCAGATCAATTTATCCTGATTTGATAGTAGCCTAGGTTTCCTAGCTTCCAAGATCGCAGACAGCGTATCTGCATCTTCCTTTGGGATAGACATAACACCTATGTCTTTCCAATTCCAACCCAATGTGGACTCAGGATCCCATACAATATAATCTTTAACCTTAGATCCCCAGTTAGTTTCAAGGGTACTTTTTACTTCTGTCCATTGTCCTAATTGATCGATGGCAAGAAAACCAGCCCATGAGTCAGACCAAAACAGGGCCGCATTTCCATGACCAAGTTGCCACGTAAGTTTATCTTGAATAATATCCCTACAACCTAGCATAAAGTTCCAAATTCTGGATCCTTTCGGAGGATTTGATTCACGAAAGATATTAATTGGATCAAGGTTATTCAGATACTTACGAGATAAGATTTGAGCCCATTTAAGGCTGGGATTACTAAACATTCTCCATACTAATTTCGCCCCAAAAGCCTTACTCTGGAGTTTAAAGTCTCTTATACCTGCACCCCCTTCGTGTTTTGGCCTGCAAACCTTTTCCCAGGCTAAAAGGGCAAATTTATTTTTATCATCAGTCCCTTGCCAGAAGAAAGTACGAAGTACCTTATTAAGTTCATTTCTTTGATTGGTAGGAAGATCAAGGCATGCTAATTGGTAAAGACGGATTGCTGATAGGATAGATTGGATCAAAATTGCTTTTCCAGCCGAGGATAACCACTTTCCTTTCCAGGATGAGACTCGAGTTTTGATTTTCTCTATAGTGTAATTCCAGGAAACTGAAGATTTAGACCCTAAATCTAAGTAGAAACCTAAATATTTACAGAGGAGAGTACCTATCTTGAAATCAAGGATCTTGGAAATCTTTTGTTCCATAAGGGAGTTAGTGTTAAAGAAAAAGATCTCAGACTTATCCTTATTAATTTCCTGGCCAGAAGCAGAAGCATATAAGTCTAAAGTGTGTTTAAAACCTTTGGCCTCGAGGATGGAGCTAATGCCATAAAGCATCGTATCATCAACAAATTGTTGATGTGTTGTATTTCCGACACTGCTGGTAATCTGAATACCCTGGATGACCTCATTCAATTTAGCTTTGTTTATAGCACGCCCTAAAGCTCCGGCCAATATAATGAAAAGAAAAGGGGAGAGCGGATCTCCTTGGCGAATACCCCTAGAGATACCAAAGAAAACCCGAGGGGAGCCATTAACAAGAATGGAGAACTTAGGGGATGAAATACAGGTGAAGATAAGTTTAACCCAATTTTCCTCAAACTCGAAGGCACGTAAGCATTTAAGAAGGAAAGACCAATCAACTTTATCATAGGCCTTTTTTATGTCTAGCTTAATCAGCATACTAGGTTTCTTATTAATTTTGACAGAATGAATTGCCTCAGTTGCTATTATAATTCCATCATAGATTGATCTCCCCAGCACAAAACCTGATTGTTCCTCTCTTATTATATAAGGTAAAAGTTTTTGAAGTCTACTAGCCATTATTTTAGAAAAAAGTTTGTATAACGTACTACAAAGAGCAATTGGTCTAAAATCATTGAAGTTTTCTGGCTTAGCTTTTTTAGGAATAAGAGCGATGAAAGTATTATTAACCTCTTTTAAGATATTCCCTGAATTCCTAATTCCATCCAAGGCCGCTGTTACCTCGTCACCTATGAAACTCCAACATTTCTGGAAAAAGCATGTGGGGAAGCCATCTGGGCCTGGGGATTTATCTGGATTCATCTTATTAAGGGTAAGTTCTACTTCTTCTTTCAAAATCTTAGCTAAAAGCATCTTATTTTGGTCTTTGGAGATGATTTTTGGTATATTTTCTAGGATACTCATTTGATTCTCTATTTCAAGTGCGTCCTTCGGTTGATAAATCTCCTTAAAGTAATTAACCGCCTCTTCAACAATTCCCTTATGATCCTCAATTACAATGTTATTTTTATCCTTAATTGCAGTGATCCTATTATTACATCTTCTTTGCTTTGTACTATTATGGAAGAATTTGGTGTTTTTATCCCCCTCAGTTAACCATGTTTCTCTAGATTTCTGTCTCCAGTAAACCTCTTATTTTGCTAACACATCCTCATAATTTTTTAATAATATCTTCTCTTCTTCGTATAGGACATTATACATTCCTTTCTCTAAAACCTGATTATTAAGGGTCTTTAATTGATCTTCAATATTAACTTTTGTTTCAAAAATATTGCCAAATTTTGATTTGTTCCATTCTTTTAGTTTGATCTTAATTGATTTTTAGCTTATTCACAACCTGAAACAGCTTAGATCCAGAAATATCTATTTCTTTCCACCATGTTTCCACCATTTCCAGAAAGCCTTCCGTTTTCAGCCACATCTGTTCAAATTTGAAAGGGCAGTTTTCGGGACTTTTGTCCCTAATGATTTGTAATTCAACTGGAAAATGATCAGAACCAGAAATAGGTAGAATTTTAGCTGATAGAGTGAAAGGGAGCTCACTTAAATTATTTTTGAGAAAAAACCGATCTGGTTTTTCTGCAATAAAACTAAAGTCCTTCCTTCTATTATTCCAAGTAAATTGTTCTTCTGATGTTTCTACTTCTAATAGAGCGTTTCTATTTATCCAATCATTCAAATCCCTAGCAGCAGTGGAGAGAAGGCCAGACCCTCCTCGCTTATCTGTTAGTTTTGTTATTGTGTTGAAATCCCCTCCAATTATTACTGTCTTGTCCAAATTCAGACATTTTCTGTTTTATTTCTTTCCATACTACTACTTTATCTCTATTTTGAATAGGGCTATATACATTTATTATGCGAAAACTCAAGTCAGAGCGGAGGCTTTTTATCAAACCACAACACCAGTTAGGATGATCTTCTAAACCTGAAAGGGAACAAGATCTTGGATCCCAAATAATGCCTAGATCACCTGAGGCTCCAATAGCCGGAACACCCCATATTTCTTTTACCCCCAGTTTTTTATTTAATTTCTGAATACCTAAGTAATCTAATTTAGTTTCCTGAAGTAGAATAATGTCAGCTCTAGTATTAGTCATACAGCGGGAGAGGATCCGCTGTTTGTTAGGGGCATTTAAACCCCTAACATTCCATGTAAGAACATTCATGATGCCTTGGGAAGGAACTTCCCCTTCCCAGCATTGAAGATCTCAGTTAACTTCACTTGTCCTGCCGCTTCCCCATCTAACAATCTTAGCTCAAGGGCAGATTTCCTCCCACGTTTCTTCATACTCTTGGCACAGTCCGGAAAGGTTTTACTTGGTTAGGAAGAGTTGATACCAAGGATAACATTATCCTTAACATCAGTCCTAGCTTCCTCAATTAAAAAATCCTGTAATTCTTGCAAGGTTAGAGGAGAGTCAAAAGATAAGCATTTCGAAATTAAAAGTTTCCTCTGACGATCAAGCTCTTCTTTATCATGAATTTCGTCTCTAAATTTCTCCATGAGATCATTCACTAAATCCTTACATACATATTCCAGGATAATTTTGTCTTCCTCCTTCCTCTTCTCTGAGTCCTTGCTTAAATCACATTCTACATCGGAAGGAACCAATCCAGAATAAGGGGTCGAAGGGGAGAGATCAGTTGTAAGAAAACCTTGCTTTGGGCTATTAACTCCATTTTGAGTATCGTCGGTGTTTATAGATTTGTTTTCTCTAGAACTAGGTTGATCTGATTTTAAGGACGAGTATGATATCTGGATTAGAAAAGGAAACCACTTTCTCAGTTTTATTGACAATCTCGAAGCCCCCAGAGGGGAGAAAATCTAATTCGATATTAGTTATATAATCAGATTTTATATTAGTTTTGCTATACATAAAGGAGGACAAAGGGCGCTCATCCTTATTCTCCCTCTGTTTCATATTAGTCTTCGGAAAAGGAGCATGAGAACCCAGATCTTCTTCAAAATCATAATCTACAATTTTAGGGTAAATAGTGATCGAGCTAGACTTAAATGTTAAGTCCACCGGCTTACCTATGTTATCATTAAGATTCAGACTGACAATGATAGATCTTTCCACATGACCCTTCTCTGTATTTATAAAACCTATAAATTTCCCTAATCCATTGCCTATTTCACGAAGTGAATCATCATCAGATAGTTCAATTGGTAAGTTTTTGAGTAATACAGTCTTTTCTACCATCAGATCTAAGGTACTCGGACTAAACATTGGGGACCAATCCTGGATAAAGAAACTTATGTTTCTAAATTTCGGACATCCGTCTGATAACAGTTTTGCTTTAAGACTTCTGCTCGAACAATCTACATATAAAAATTTCTCTTGGAGGATAGTGATACATACCTTGTTGTCCAATTTTTCAGTAAGCCAATCTGCAATTGTACCAACCTTAGCCCCTGTGCCATTCCATCTACAAAACAAGCCATATTCTGCACACATATTTTGAAGCTTTCCTACCATATCGTTTTTTATGACAATCCTTTTGTTCTGGTTAGGTTTAGAGATAAAACCCTTCTGACTAATTCTGTTTGGTGAAGGAAAATTTGTTCTTATATTTGTAATTTTACCTGAATCTTTGGGGCGCCTGTGGGGGGGGGGAATAGATATTACCTGGTTTCGAAACATAGCCAACGCGTAGAGAATCAAGTTCCAAACGATTAGTTGCAACCGGCTTGCATGGGGCCGTAAACAAGCTTGTTTCTTTATGGTTCTTGCCCGATGGGATCCTGGATGAAGACAGAATAGCATTTCTTCGATGAGGCGGTGAATAAACATTTTTTTCTGCTGTGGCCTTCTCCACAGGACATAGTGGTTTAGGGCATCGCTTAAACTACGCTTCTGGAAGCTTCTCCCGAGGACAAACCCTAGACACAGCTCTAGGGGAAGAAGGGGCCAGCACCGCAAAGCGATTTGCCGTGTCAATTTCGAAAGGTTTAGCTGGGAAATTTTTCGTGCGGCAGTATGATCCTGAGATTGTTTTCCACTCCATAAAGCCATGAATTGGGGGCAAAACCAGAGAGCATGAACGAATTCCATCGGAAAATGCACAGTCCATCGCATACTTTGTCTTAGAGAAGAAATGCAACTGATGATCAAGGGATTCAACAGTGAACGGAATAACCTGCGGGCGCATCTGTTGGCGAAAAAGCAGAGCCATAGAAAAATCTGCGATGTACAATATCTTGACTCCTGCAAGAGATCTAGATATACGAGTGTAGCTTGGATATAGAATTGGATACCCTTTTGTCTCTTTATTAGTCATAGCTCACTTGTTCCCAAAATAGACATGCCAAAAATAGACTTTCTAAAAATAGTAAGTTGTTCCAAAGTCAAAATAAGGCCAATCTGGGAGGCAAAGAAATTTACTAAAAATAGACTTGCTAAAAAATGACACTGCTAAAAATAGTAAGTACCTCCAAACTCAAAATAAGGCCATTCTGGGACGTAGTGAAGCTTACTAAAAATAGACATACTAAAAATAGAAATTTCCAAAAATAGCAAGTATGTCAAGACGTTCAAAATTTCACTGACATTCTTTTTTGAAAGATCAATTCTCATTCACACTTGACCTAATTCACAGACAAACACATAGTTTCCATTCTAGGAGCCAGGTGGACAACACTTTTCTAGACTTGGCCACATTTTACCAATTCTCACATCAAAGCACGGGGAACCTTAGGGGACTGAGCCAAAAACTACCAAGAACGAAAGCCAAAAAGAAAAGGCCAACAATAAAAAGAGGGGGGTCCCCATTTGCAATGGGGCGATGTGTGAAATGGTCACAACAGTACCCTATGACAATGTTGTGTGAATGCTTTTACATTTTGCATACATGTCTGCCAGCGCAGTTGCATGTGAATGCTTAAAATTTAAAAATAAAAACTTGAATCTCAGACTCTCAATCTCATTGAATGCCATGATTATAGGCCTGCAGGAGGTTTAAACAACAGAAAAGTTTGAAAACAAATATAAATGCAAACTTGGTTGTAGTTTTATGTGCATGTTTCACTCTTCTAGGTCACCTTTAGCACTTCCAACGTCGAATGGAGAAGGAAAACAATGTTTAGTGTTATTTTTTATGCCTTTTATGTGTCTGTTTTGGCAAGAGACTCGCAAGAGATGCCTGGAAACTTGGCGGGAGACAAGGAGATAGTGAGGTGAGGTTTCCAACCAAAATCAAAGACCCTGGGTGTGTGAAAAGACTCGGGGACTCGTCTCTGTCTCCAAGTTATATCTCAGGGGGGTGGAGACATGTCTCCCGGTTTCACTGTGTTTATTGTATTGATACCTAGTATGGGAAGAAGATTGTCTACCTACCTTGTCTGTCAAGTGGATGCAGGGGGTTTGATCACCCTCGCAGAAGGGAGGGAGAGTATCATCAGAGAGGGGCGCTAACACGAGGAAAGATCAAAGTTGCCATCTTGCTTGGAACCTAGAGATACATTACCTTGGGTTGGTCACCCTAGAGTCATAGGGTCAAGTTGTGGTCGCTAGTCCTCAGTTTGTAATGCTGTGGTTATGTGACGCATCTCTTTTTAATAATCTAATCAATATTGAAGAGAATGTTCACCTATATGTGTAAAAGAATTGCATTAATAATCCAAGGAATTCAGTTATGTAACACTACCAGTACTGGTACGACTAATTTTCATAAAAGATGGGGTACTTGGAGATGTATTTTTTTTAAAAATAATTTAATAATTTCCAAAAAATTATTAGAGCATAGAACTTTGAAAACAAAAACCTAAGTCAGAATTTGTTTGGCAAATTTCATGAATGAAATTCAAATTTTGCCAAATTTCAAATATCTCTATAAAATTCGTTAAAGTTCGACCAATTATTCGTAAGGTATAATGTGCCATTTTTTTATTAAAGTATAATATTTAAAAGTGTTTTTTAGGGTTTTAAACAATGCTTTGACTATTTTTAATAAAATGTTGTTCTCCTTGTCTATTAATCGCACAAATTGCTTTGAGTGATAAAAAAATATTTTTGCTTGCACGTCGATGTGAGCAATTGCTTAGTGCTATTGCTGGGTATTAAATAATATTTTGCCATTTTTTCCAACTCGACCTTGAGGCGAATTAAGAGAAGCGAGTCGTGGCTGGCGAACTAAGGCGAGTGGGTTCTATGGCTGGTGAACTCGGCAATTTCCGAACCACTCAAAATTTCTCCAGCATTATTTCCCTGTGCGGCTTCCGCTGCAATTTGTTTGATTTATTTTTGTTTGATTTTCTTAGGATTGTTTAAAAGCATTCGATATAGTTAAAATTTTATATTTATTAATATATTCTATAAAATTTATAAACTATAAATCAAATTGTAATAAAATGCTCATATATTAAATTCTTAATAATATAAATTCAAAATGGTATAATAAATATATCGATAATTTAAATTTTAAATATTATATTTAATTATTTGCATATTGGATTAAAAAACTGTTATATTAAATTAAATCTAATATAATTAAATTATATTTTATTGAATCAAATTTGATAAACATATGTTTCATAATATAATTATATGATGTATATTATGCCACTTTTATTTATAATGTTATATGATGCAATGTTAAACTATTTTCATATTTTATTGAATATATTACTTATTTATGTTAAAATAATAAAATTATATAAGGCAAATTTAAACTGATTTTTTTTTTTTTTCTAATTTTTACCCTTGTTGAACTTCATTTGAATTTTATAGTTGCCGAATTCGAATGTTGTGACTTAGACGAACAATGGAAAAGTGTAAAACTTTGAACATTAACTAAGAATAAATAGGGTACATTCCTCTAAGGATCTTATAAATTTTGTACCCTATGACAATGTTGTGTGAATGCTTTTACATTTTGCATACATGTCTGCCAGCGCAGTTGCATGTGAATGCTTAAAATTTAAAAATAAAAACTTGAACCTCAGACTCTCAATCTCATCGAATGCCATGATTATAGGCCTGCAGGAGGTTTAAACAACATAAAAGTTTGAAAACAAATATAAATGCAAACTTGGTTGCAGTTTTATGTGCGCGTTTCACTCTTCTAGGTCACCTTTAGCACTTCCAACGTCGAATGGAGAAGGAAAACAATGTTTAGTGTTATTTTTTATGCCTTTTATGTGTCTTTTTTGGCAAGAGACTCGCAAGAGATGCCTGGAAACTTGGCGGGAGACAAGGAGATAGCGAGGTGAGGTTTCCAACCAAAATCAAAGACCCTGGGTGTGTGAAAAGACTCGAAGACTTGTCTCTGTCTCCAAGTTATATCTCAGGGGGGTGGAGACATGTCTCCTGGTTTCACTGTGTTTATTGTATTGATACCTAGTATGGTAAGAAGATTATCTACCTACCTTGTCTGTCAAGTGGATGCAGGGGGTTTGATCACCCTCGCAGAAGGGAGGGAGAGTATCATCAGGGAGGGGCGCTAACACGAGGAAAGATCAAAGTTGCCATCTTGCTTGGAACCTAGAGATACATTACCTTGGGTTGGTCACCCTAGAGTCATAGGGTCAAGTTGTGGTCGCTAGTCCTCAATTTGTAATGTTGTGGTTAGGTGACGCATCTCTTGTTAATAATCTAATCAATATTGAAGAGAATGTTCACCTATATGTGTAAAAGAATTGCATTAATAATCCAAGGAATTCAGTTATGTAACTCGATCTTATAAGTGATAACTTCATGGCTTCCTATAAAATATATGCGTGGTAGATAAAATATATGCGTATGTAATATGTATACGAATAGGTGTATATACATACACACATTCATGAAGTTCAACGATCTAATGTATGTATGCATATATTTTTATGCATAAGAATATATATTTATGCAGCTTGAGTATCTAGATTCTATATATATATACACTTACAATTATAAAATGTATGATTCAATCTTTAAATTCAAATCCCACGACTATATGGTAAAATGCATAATTGATCTTTTAAGAGTTGTGATGGAGTTACAAGATGGTAGCTCCTCCATCTTGCCGTACCCATGCCTTCCAAGTAGTTTCAGTTGCTTCACGGGAGAAAGTAATAAGAGGAATCATCAAAGGAGGAGAGGCTGCTTCTCTCGCTGCTATTGCACATTGTTATTTCATTTTTTCAAGAATTGTTATTGCACTCTGCAATTATTCAATCTTTCCTTCAAACCAAGCACTGTATTGTGCTCTGTGATTATTCATTTTGCTCTTGGAGCCAAGAACCGCGTGCTCTACCATTTATTCATTCATTTAATCAAAAGCTTCGATCTATATGTAATATTCATTCTCTCTCTCGATTAGCTTATTAATCATTTGATTTAAGAGCATCATATGTTTGCATATATAGTGCGAGCAAGATCACTACGATTGGTTTCGTCCATGTTACCAGCATTGAGTCAAGGCTCGGTGGAGAAGCTTCATCCCTGGATTGATACATCGATTGCACATGCAAGTCAGTACTTATATAATTACATTCTTGCGATGAACGCTACTATCCAATTGCAATAGATGTAGTTGATCATGGATTGAAGCATATAAACATTGAACATATTATAAGTAAATCAAATGCTTTCTGATTGAATTGATATATAAATACATAGATCTTCATCATCATGATATTGGTAGCATGACTGCATCATAGGGAAGTTTATCATCGAAAGATCAAATGTTTACTACATTCGAATTCAAATTACTTGCTCATGTGTAAATAACCAAAGGAGTACTTCAAATCAAGAATCTGAATTGTAATCGCTCTGCAATAAAAGAAATCTGTAGTATGCATCCCATTGGCTTCTCTACCCAAATTAGATATAGATATAGGGATTAATCCTAGAGTCACTATAAGCTGAAATTAGGATAGAATAGAAAGGAAGTTAATTAACACCATGCTGATGCATGAAGGGCTTATTTAACCTGATTAAGAAACAACCGTTGTCTGTTAGGGGGTCTCATTCCCTGAAAGGTCGTTATGACTGGTAATTCAGTTAATAGTTGAGAAGTTGCTTGTTAGTGGGTCACCATCCCTTGAACGTCGTTTATATCGTTGATGTCAGTATACATTGGAAAATAGCCTATTGATGGTGGTTAAGGCCAACAAGTCTGATGAACTTAGTTGTTATATACAAGTCTGCTAAGAACAATGAATTCTAACAACATGAGATAGTGTTGGCTTCTTTATAGACCTCGGCGAAGGTGGTGCAGTACAGTTGCATGTGACCATAAGTTCACATGAACTAGATACACGTCTCATTAGAAGGGCCATACTAGTGTTTTAATTGTAATGAAAAGGGAAAGTTTTGTTTTATCAGTTTTATGATGAAAATTGTGATTGGTATTTATTTTCGAGATAGTTTAGCATGTTACATAGGGTATCAAATGTAAGCACCCTTTCCTATTCCGACCTTAAATTTTTCAGTTTTGTCTCTTTGACAATTCTTAAAACAGTTGGTATTCAAGGTCTGATCTGAGATTTCTGAGTTCTGGAGCCAAAACACATTACAAAATACAAGTTCCTTGCATAGGCATTCTGTCAAACACTTGCGCGAGAATAGCAAATTGATGTAATTACTTGAATTGCAAAGGCATAGACCCAAACACTTAACAACAATCATTAAACTTCACCCAAAGAGCACAACTTCATACATCAGTATTTAGACAAACACTTTGAATGAAAACTAGCTTCATGTCAAATTCCTTCATTTATGTAAATTTGTCAAACATTTTGCAGTCCCATTTCAGAATTAGATGTCTAGACAATTCAAGCATACGAGCTTACATATTTTGGGCAGATTACTAACACCTGGCAGATATATTTATATATTCAAACTCCCTTATCATAACTCAGTGTTCTGAAACTTGTGATTTTCTGTTCACTGGATTGAAATAGAGATAACACCAATACACATACCATCAAAGCATTCAGAAATACTAGCTGAGGTTGCTTCAGACTTGCACACATATAAATACCAGACAACTCGTATGTCCAAAAGTGATATACACAAATCTGCTGCTGAAATTAGTAACTCAGCTGGAAATCACGGCGAGGAGCTGTCAACACTCACGCAGCATACTGAAGTATGATTTTCTCGTCCTGCTATCACCAAACTCATGCATTAAATCCAATGGTGGACTCTGATATAAATCTACTCCAGTTAGAAGGTCTGGTTTGCGTCCAACCTTCAGCTTCCTAAAGGTTTTCATCCTTAGAAATCAACCAGTCACTGACTTTCAGAAACAAGAAGAAATGGCTTCCATATAAAATTCTCATAACCTGCTCTTGAAGGAAGACAAGGTTCATTTATAAAGACTCCTCAAACTCCAAGGGAACCTCCATGCTCAATGTGGGATAAATCATCATTACTTTTAAATTCCTCCTTATGCAGTAGCTTCACGAACAAGCTGGAGAGCTTTATTAATTAAAGTGACTTTATATTATCATTTTATTAAGTCACTTTCTGAAAATGACTTAAATACAATTTAACCCCCTTTATGTCATCATATCATAATGTCATTTAATATAATTAATATTATTAAAGTTAAACTTGTTTTAACTTTAATAATTTAACTTAAATCATTAAACCCGTGATAATTGCCAATATCAATTCATGGGAATAATCCATCGACTTTCCAAGCATAGCTATGATGCCAATTGATCACCTCGGTGACTTACTATAAATAGTAAATATGAGCAAAACATCCAAGTGACTTACTAAAAATAGTAAGTGTGAATCAAAGTGTCTTGAATGATCTCTATATGGCACACCACTGAATAATATTAAAATAAGCACCAAACTTTGGGGACATTACATCAAAGCTACCAGGTTCAACATTGAACCTAGGAGCTTGCAGAAACTAGCTCGTTGATGTTTCTCCAAGATGTGGATCTGTCTGACACCATGGAAAAAGGTTTGTAACCCAAGGGTTGCTTGCCTCTGGATGACTAGGACTATGTATTATTACTCATGCTGTTCACCCCAAGAGACAACGAGACTTTGGTTGAATGCATCCGACACCTTGGGAAGGAGAGGTGGAAGTGGCCCCATCAAACAATAAATTATAAAACAATACATGCTCTTGTTAAAACTGAGTCATCATCTAAAACTAAAAAATAAATGAAGTTGTATTCGAGAAAAGCATTGTACTAGGAATTCAGGAAGACTATTGTATTCCCACCCTGGGATACCGTCCCGTACCCTTTGATTTCTTATGCGCAAGAAGAGCCCATCAGTGATGATGAAAGCGACTTATATTCAGCACCAAATTTTTTGTATTATGTAAACATTTTAGCTTGAGCAAAAAAAGCTAAATTTTTTGGTTATGTAAAATATTTGATGTATATTCTCTTTTAAGTAAAGAATATTGTTAAAATAACTAAAAAAACTAAAATTATATTTTAATTTCCTTTAGGATAATAAAATTTTAGAATGGATAATTCAAGAAATGGCGATGGGGAATCTGATAATGTCAATGACCCCATGGCCGAATTTCACTAGCTCTTTATTATGAATGAATCCCATGTTAAGGAATATTAGGTCAGAAGATTTAATATATTATTTAAAATATGTATATGTTGCTGTAGAATGCAATTGCCTATTTTATTGATTGATTCTACATTTTCTTTTATTATATATATTAGAATGTAAAGTCATGACCGTACATGGCGGATGCCATGTAGAGTCATGACCTTACATTAATATAACAATCAAATTAACAGCCGTTGTTTAATATGAACGATAACTAATATCGTATAACCACACGGACTTTAATATATGGATCGGAGAGTGCAATATAATGCAGGCACGATACTTATCGTGACTGCAATGTATTGCAGTTCACGATACGTATCGTGACTGCAACATACATTGCAGTGCACGATACTTATCGGCCTGCAATACATATATTACAGTGAGTGCATTTATCTAACATGTTTGCGATCAATATATATTCAGTCGGTTCTTTGAAGTGTGCCATTGGTGTATATATATATACTTATTAGTATTTATATTGAATTATATTCAATTGGCATACTTAAACACGAACGAAGCTATATTTCAACACTCCCTCTTAGTAAGAGAGGGTTTAAGATGTGTTTAGGAAGGTCATAGTATGTTATGATTGCTGACACAATTCGGGACAACACAAGGAAGTCTTAATCATAATATACTTTAGACATCCTGATATCATGATATCCGACACAATCTAGGACTACCGTTTAAGGTGTCAATCATGATATATGAGTTATTACATCATACAGTAATAACATCTCAGTATCAAGATATCCGGCACAATCCAGGACGACCTGTTAAGGTGTCAATCTTGAAATTTGGTCAGCTATTATCAAGATTGTCACCTTGTAATAGTAACCCCAAAAGAAGATCGTCATCTTCTTAAACACAATGAAATATTTCAAAAAAATAACTTTATATATATATATATATATATTCATGAATACAAAGTACAAGAGAAGGATTTTTATCCCAACAAGCTTATAGTCTTGTCATACCAATTTTTCTCCTGAAATACTCTATCTTCAATTTTGCAAGAGGTTTGGTGAAGATATCAGCATTTTGTTCCTTAGTGCTGATATACACTAGTTTGATGATGTACCTGTCGACCATATGTCTTATGTAATGATAAGGAATCTCTATATGTTTTGATTGATTATGGAAAACTGGATTGACTGAGAGCTTTATACAGCTTTGATTATCACAATGGATAATGGTAGGTACTAGTGGTTTTCCAAATAGATCAAACAATAGTTTCCTTAAGCAAACTGCTTCTCTAACTCCCATAGAGGCAGCCATGTATTCTGCTTCAGTGGAACTTTGAGCAACAACTGATTGTTTTCTGCTGAACCAAGATATCATTGCAGATCCTATACTGAAGCAACATCCTGTGGTGCTCTTGCGATCTGTGGAACTGCCTGCCCAATCTGAATCAGAATATCCTTGAAGTTGAATCTCAACCTTTTCATATTTCAAGCCAAGTTCAATGGTGCCTCGTAGATATCTCAGAATCTGCTTAGCAACCATTAAATGTATTTGCTTAGGTTCACACATAATCTGAATCAGAATATCCTTGAAGTTGAATCTCAACCTTTTCATATTTCAAGCCAAGTCCAATGGTGCCTCGTAGATATCTTAGAATGTGCTTAGCAGCCATTAAATGTATTTTCTTAGGTTCACACATAAAGTGACTTAGTACATTTGTGGCATAACAGATATCAGGATGTGTGTTTACCAAATACATGAGGGATCCAACAATTTGTCTGTACGGTGAGGGATCTGTAGGTTCAGAATCTTCAGCTTCACTTTTTAGCTTGTGTAGATTTGTTTCCATTGGGGTAGCCAATGGTTTACAATCCATCATACCAAATCTAGTAAGGATGTCAGTAGTATACTTCTCTTGATTTAAGAAAATGTGATCTTCCTTTTGCCAAATTTCTAGACCTAGAAAGTAGTGTAGTAGGCCCATATCCTTCATATCAAACTCAGCTACTAGGTCTTGTTTGCATTTTGCAATCAGGTGGTCTTCTCCTGTTATGAGCAAGTCATCAACATACAGGACTAGAATTATCATATCACCAATTACTACCTTGAAGTAGATGTTAGGGTCTGCTATGTTCTTGGAGTACCCTAGTTTGGTGAGATGGCTGTCTATCCTTTCATACCAAGCTCTGGGGGCTTGTTTAAGACCATAAAGAGCTTTCTTTAACTTACATACATAGTGATTTTTATCATGTGTGACAAATCCTTCTGGTTGCTCTATGTATACCTCTTCCTCAATTTTCCCATTCAGAAAAACTGTCTTGACATCCATTTGGTGTACTTTCCATCCTTTAGAAGCTGCAATTGCAAGAATGGTTCTTACAGAGGTGTAACGGGCTACAGGTGCAAAGGTTTCTTCATAGTCAATCCCAGCCTTTTGTGAGAATCCTCTGGCAAGAAACCATGCTTTATGTTTTTCAATGCTGCCATCTGAAGCATATTTGATCTTGAATAACCATTTTGAAGAGACTACTGATTTGTTTTTGGGTCTGGGTACAATATCCCAAACATCATTTCTCATAATGGATTGATACTCTTCAATCATGGCTTCTCTCCAAGCTTGTTTTGTTAATGCCTTTTTAACACTGTCAGGTTCAAATTCTGCAAGTTCAGTTAGAAGGGCTGCATAACATTTTTGCG
Source organism: Thuja plicata (assembly GCA_018584345.1). NCBI lineage: Eukaryota > Viridiplantae > Streptophyta > Pinopsida > Cupressales > Cupressaceae > Thuja > Thuja plicata. The sequence continues at coordinate 2,459,849 of MU226169.1, forward strand.
TTCGTGTTCTCTTATTCTCCCTGAATATTTGATCTGGCTCTATATTATTTTCTTCAAACATCTTCCTTGCCCATAAAGGTCTCTTGGTTTTATTTGATGTTACATTATTTTCATCATTTGGACTTGTAGGTTCAATATTTAAAGATGTACACTCAACATTAGAAGATGTAGGTTCAGATTCTATTGTTTTATTCTCCCTCTCATTCTCAGTTTCAAGATCTTTATTTAGTTCTGTTATGGAATCATCCTCAGTAGTTGTGGATATGAAATTTTCTTGAAATTTTACATCTTTGCTGATTTCTACTGATCTCTGGCCAGGGATGTAAATTCGATATCCCTTAGTATTTTCACTATATCCTATGAATATACCTTTCTTTCCAGAAGGTTCTAATTTTGTTCTCTTCTCTTTTGGAACATGTATGTAAACAAGAAAACCAAACACTCTTAGATGACTTAGGTCTGGTTTGTTCCCCGTGAATACTTCTTTTGGTGTAGTATTTTCTAGAATAGCATGAGGACACCTATTTTGTATGTATACTGCTGTGTTTGCTGCTTCAGCCCAGAAGGAGATGTGGATGTTTTGATCATGCATCATGGCTTTTGCTGCTTCGATAATGGTTCTGTTCTTTCTTTCCGCTACTCCGTTTTGTTGAGGATTATATGGTATTGTATACTCCCTCTTGATCCCAACAGATTTGTAGAATTCTTTAAAACTGTCAGAGGTATATTCACCTCCATTGTCAGACCTTAGAGTTTTTATTTTCTTGCCGGTTTGATTTTCAACTAGAGCTTTATATTCTTTGAATTTAGATAGAACTTCATTTGATTCTTTTAGTTTCAGAAAGTATATCGAGGTTCTTCTAGAATAGTCATCAACAAAGATTATATAGTATAGGGCACCTGGCAAGGAATGTGTTGACATAGGACCACATAGATCTGTGTGTATAAGTTCTAATACATTTTTTGATTTGTGCTCACTTGTCGGTAAAGATCCTTTTGTATTCTTTCCTAAGGCACATCCTTTGCATATACCTGAGTGTTCAAATTTAAGTTGAGGTATCCCTAGGGTGATTCTTCTTAGGGTTGGAAGGGCACTATATCTAATATGGCCTAACCTTTTATGCCATATCTCATTATTGTTTTGAACTTCATGGCTTAAGGCAATTTTTTGTTCACCACATAATTTATATAGACTTCCTTCCCTAGACCCTATAGTGATGGCATTTTTGACATTTGAATTCTTAGTCCAGAGAAGAACTTTATCTTCATTAAATGTGACTCTATATCCTTGATCAGCTAGTCCAAAAATGGAGATTAAGTTTCTTTTTATTCCAGGTACGTATAGTACTTCTTTTAACTGTAAGATAACTCTTCTTATCTTGATTGAACAGGTCCCAATTCCTTTCACATGATAAGTAGAGTTGTCACTAATAGTAACTTTTTCTGAGGAGTTTCCTTTGAATGTTTCAAATTGATCCCTGAATCCAGTGATGTGTCTTGAGGCTCCACTATCAATTATCCAAGTACTCTTATTTGAGTTTAGTTCACTAGACAATGCTAAGAAAAAGAGAGGATTTTCCACTTCTTTGACTTCAGCTAGAGCTGCTTGTATTTTCTTTCGTTCTGGACAATATTTGTGAATATGTCCTTGTTTCTCACACTTGTAGCATTGTACTTTTGAGAGATCCCTTTTATTGAAGGTTTTAGTACTTATTTTCCTTTTGGAGAACTTTTTCTTTTTGTTTGATGTGTGGAGTGCCAAGACTTCTTTTTCTTTGCTAGGTCCTATTCCTCTTGAGATCAATCTTGATTCCTCTTGAGTGCAGTCATTTTTTAGTTGTTCAAATTTTGGTAATGGAGGTCTTGCACTTATGCACTGAATGAATGATTCCTAGGAGATAGGTAATCCTCTTAGAGCAATTAAGGATAGTTCTAGATCATCTATGGTATTTCCAATGGTAAAGAGTTGATCCCTTAGTTATGATATTCTTAGAAAGTAAGAGATGATTGTTTCACCTTTGTCCATTTTCATTTTCATTAGTTGTTGCTTTAAGGTCAATAATCTACTAGCATTATTGATTTCAAATGTGTTCTGGATGGTCTTGAATATTTCAAATGTAGTGGTTAATCTTGAAATGCTAGGAAGTATAGAATCTTTTATAGAATCAATAATCAATTTCCTAGCTTTGTTATTTTGCCTTTTCCAAGTGGATTTTTCCGCTTCATCTTCAGGTATTTTAGGTTCTTTCTCTATGTAATCATCCAATTCGAGTTCCAAAAGTAGAGAGGTAATTCTAATTTTCCAAGATACAAAGTTGGATGCACCCTCAAGTCTATCTTCCATTCTCATACTGTGAGCCATTTCCCTTTTGATATTCTAATAAACACAAATATATATTTTATTATGTTTATGTGGAATATCAATTAAAATAAATAATATATCTTCTTAATAACCTAGCTCTGATACCATGTTAAGGAATATTAGATCAGAAGATTTAATATATTATTTAAATATGTATATGTTGCTGTAGAATGCAATTGCCTATTTTATTGATTGATTCTACATTTTCTTTTATTATATATATTAGAATGTAAAGTCATGACCGTACATGGCGGATGCCATGTAGAGTCATGACCTTACATTAATATAACAATCAAATTAACAGCCGTTGTGTAATATGAACGATAACTAATATCGTATAACCACACGGACTTTAATATATGGATCAGAGAGTGCAATATAATGCAAGCACGATACTTATCGTGACTGCAATGTATTGCAGTTCACGATACGTATCGTGACTGCAACATACATTGTAGTGGACAATACTTATCGGCCTGCAATATATATATTATAGTGAGTGCATTTATCTAACATGTCTGCGATCAATATATATTTGGTCGGTTCTCTGCAGTGTGCCATTCGTGTGTATATATATATATATATATATATATATACTTACTAGTATTTATATTGAATTATATTCAATTGGCATACTTAAACACGAACGAAGCTATATTTCAACATCCCATACCAAATTCATGAATCTTGAATGAAATTTCGAGGGTCAACCGAGAATTGTAGAGGAAGTGCATGAATTCCAATCAAGGGAATATCCCCATTGACCGGATCCTTCCTTACAAACCAAACAAGGGAAGATTCTTATGCCCAAAACTTGAATGTTAAGAAAAGTTAGTCAACCACTAAGCTCTCCAATGATATGAGAAAAATCAAACCACCTAAGTATGGACGTTCCGTGTATGGAGATAATGTTGAAGAATGGTTGATGGAGATGGAGAAGTACTTTGAGCTTCATAGTTATTCGGACAACTCCAAAGCATCCCGAGGAGCATATCAATTGATCGAAGAGGCAACTACGTGGTGGGAGAGCAAGAAGACTGAGTTAAGGCTGAAGATAATTGAAGTGACGTAGAAACTATTCGTAGGAATATTTAGATAGAGGTGGCATTGCACAATTATTTTATGATCGGAAATTGATGGATTTCCAAAACTTGAGACAAGGAGAGATGTTGATGAATGAGTACTGGGAGAAGTTCAATCATTCGCTTAAATATGTGCCACAGTATCAACAAGACGAGATCTTGAGGATCGGGGAATTCATCACGGGACTCAACAATTGCATTGGAGGACTAGTTGATGTACTTGCACCCTACATCGTTAACGAAGTTTATGAGATGTTGGTTAGACAAGAACAAAAACTAAAGAAAGATGATCCTTGAAAGGCGAAAGAAGGTCAATTGGAACTAGTACTCACAATCCTTCAAGAGGAAGGGATTCAAAGGAAATAGACAAGATCCCAGAAAAGACAAATGAGGGTAGAATAACTTTATGAAGGAGACTCTTCAGGGAAAGGAACCAAAAGGAAAGGATCCCCAGGTTGGTGTGTCACATGTGGTAGGGACCACTATGCCAACCAATGTTGTACTAAGAATTCGGGCGAAGAACAATAGAAGAATCCTTTGTCCGCCTAGCAAGAAGCCTTCTAGCAAAGAATTCATGTGGTTGTAGATAATAGTCAAGTAGAATGCTAGATTAGGCCAATTGAGACAACAAATATGCTTTATGGAAATCCCATAACTTTCTTAATTAACACCGGTGCCACAAAATGTTTTATATCTCCAAAACTTTTTAGTAGATTTCCTATGAGAATTGGTTATCTAGCCAATTATTGGTCAATAGAAATTGCTAATTAGATGAAAGCTCGGGTAGAGATGTGTTTCTTTGAAGCCAGGGTTGAGGTTCCAGGGTTTACTACAAAAGTCATTTTGTAGGTAGTATGTACCCCTAGGTTCCTATGATGTGATTTTAGGGATGAATTGGTTATGGTAGCATACGGTCAAAGTGGATTGCTTCTCCAAGACGGTGGAATGTTTTGATAACTTGATGGACTCAATGTGGAAAATTCGTGCCATGCAATTGAAAAGGAGCAGTTGGAAGGGGTGTCAGGCATTTGCAGTTAGAATGGATGAAACCAGTGAAGTTGCTTACACCATGAGAAAGGGTTAGAGGGAGGCAATAAGGGAGAAGAGTCCTTTGCTGAAAAATATCCGTACCCCTGGGATTACTAGGATGTGTTCCCTGAAGAATTACGAGGGCTTCCACCAAAGAGTGTTTGATTTCTCTATCGACTAAACACTAGGAGCCAAACCGATATCTAAAGACACGTATAGGATGTCAACCATTGAGATCATGAAATTAAAAGCGTAGTTGTAGGAGTTTTTATTAAGCGAAGGGTTTATCAAACCTAGTGTATCTCCTTGTGGAGCTCCATTGATATTTGTGAGAAAGGACGGGTATAGAATATCGTATATTGAATAAGGTCATCATAATAAAAAAGTACCCTTTGCTGCAAATTGATGATCTGTTCGACAAAATGCGGGGAGTTGGAGTGTTTTCCAAGATAGGTTTGTTGTCTGGATATCATCAACTTAGATTGAAAGAGGACATAAAATTGCCTTTGGAACTTGGTATGGACATTACGCATTCACAATTATACCTTTTGGGCTCACCAACAACCCAACAAATTTTAAGAATACGATGAATAACGTGTTTAGGGATTTTCTAGACAAGTTTGTATTAGTATTCCTAGATGATATTTTAAGCTAGTCTAAGAATGAGGAAGAGTACTTTCAACTTTTGCAAATAGTTCTGCAACGACTTCAAAAGCATAAATTGTAGGGGAAGTTATCCAAGCGTACCCTTTTCCAAAGGAAGTGCAATAGTTAGGGCACATGATTTCAGTCAAGGGGATAACAATGGATCCAACAAAGATAAAGGCTATACTAGAGTGGCCAGTTTCAAAAAATGTTGAAGAGGTAAGAAGTTTTATGGGGTTGGCAAGTTACTATGCATCCAGAGAAGGACTAGGAGTTCTCATGCAGGATGGGCAAGTAATTACTTATGAATCTTGAAAGTTGGAAAAGTATGAGTAGAACAACGCGACCTTGAGCTTGCAGCTATTGTGCATGCTCTCCTAATGTGGCGACATCATATGATGGGAAAACCATTTGAACTTAGGTCAGAACATCAGGGATTAAAATACATATTTACCTAACCTAATTTGAGTGCTCGACAGAGGTAGTTGGAGTTGATTTTTGACTATAATTTTGAAATCAGTTACATTAAGGGTGAGTAGAATAGAGTGATTGATGCTTTAAGTCGATGAAGACACCTATCATCTATTGTAACCGTCAATGCAAATTTTAAAACGTATTCTACAGGATTTGGAAGGAGATGATACTATAAATAGGTCCTAAAGGTTTTTGAAGCTAATCCCCAAGACCAAAGTTACGAAGGGTTCAAGGTTGGATCAGACGGTCTCTTAATGTACCAAGGGTGAATGTATGGACCTGATTCCTCAGAGTTAAGGAAGTTAGTTTTAAAAGAAGTACATTCAACACCGTACTTTGGGCACTTAGGTATTACCAAATTGCTAGCACATACTAATAAACCTTTATACTTCTAGAAAGGAAGGAAGGGGGACACTGCTGGATTTGTGGCTAGTTGCTTTGAATGGCAGAGAGTGAAAGCAAAACACCAACATCCAACAGGATTGTTGCAATCGCACACCGTTCCAAATTGGAAGTGGCAGATCATTAGCATGGACCTTGTCTAGTGCTTACCAATGTCAAAGAACAAACAATGCCATTTTAGTGGCAGTGGACAAAGCTAAGGTAACTCACTTTATACTAGATAATATGATAGTTGGAGCACCCACTATAGCATGGAAATTTGAGCAAGAAACTTTCCGATTACATAGAATCCTAGAAAAAGATTACATCGGATTGGGATGCTAGAATGACATGGAGGACTCAATTGAACATTAGTTCAACATATCATCAAGAGACACATGGTTAGACAGAAAGAGTGAACCAAATTTTAGCAGATCTTTTGAGAGTGTACTGCATGGATCAATCGTACAAGTGGGAAGATTTCTCACCACTAGTAGAAGCTGCTTATAATAATTCCTACTAGTTAGCCATTAAGATAGCACCATTTGAGGCATTATATGGAAGGTGTAGGATTTCTATTAGCTGGGATAAGATAGAAGATAGGATAATCCTTGGTCTCGAGATGCTCTTGAAAATGGAAGAACAAATTAAGCTGATCAAGGAAAGGCTAGCAGAAGCAAGCGATTGGCATAAAAGTTCTGTTGATGCCAAGTGTACTCCCGAACAATTTGAAGTAGGAGATAAAGTAATCCTAACTGTTAAACCCTAGAAAAGTTCAATAAAATTTGTAAAATCTTCTAAATTGGTACCTCAATATGTGGGACCATTTGAAGTCCAAGAAGTTATCAACCTCGTAGCCTCCAACTTTTGGCTGGTTGTATAATGATTTTCATGTTCTTATCTAAAGAAGTATATAGAAGACTTTGATAACATATTGATTGGAACTCCTTGCAGGTGCAAGATCTATAGGTGGTTATGGTCGAGTCACTCAAGGTGTTTGAGGTATGCAAGTTGTGCTTACGTAATTGTGAGATCACACAGTGCAAGGTCTAGTGGGACCGCTATGTAGAAGATAATGCTACTTTAGAGGATTACAATGAAATCCTTTAGAAATTTCCTTATCTGTTCCATGCTTCATATCATGACTAAAGAAAAACTCTATGTGATGTTTATTTCAGCAAACATTTATGAATAATTATGTGGACATTCAATCATCGAGGACGATGATTCACAAGTGGGGGGGGGGGGTATGTTACATCAGTCCATGAACTTTTTATGTAAGAGTTTAAATTGTATAACTACAGATGAGATGTTGCCATTTGAAATATGTTTTATACGTATACTAATGGATTAATGGAATTGTTTTTGAAATTTCTAGCAAATTAATGTTTATTATATTGATAACTATTATGGTTGGATCACCCTTAGAGAAGGGAGGGAAAGTATCATCAGAGAGAGGGGCATAGATACGAGGAAAGATCAAAGTTGCCATCTTGCCTTGAACCTAAAGATAGTAATCTTAGGTTGGCCACTCTAGAGTTGTAGTGTCAAGTTGTGGTCGCTAGTTGTTAGTTATCTAGTGATGTGCTTAGGTGACCCTTCTCTTGTTAATCCTTTTAATTTAATTAAATCTAATCAATATTGAACATAACATTCACCTATATGTGTATATTGTTGATGTGTGTTTTATGACCCATCAACTGTAGAACAAAATATTGAGATATCTTATCCTCTCTTGATCAAAATCCCGTGTATGCTAAGATTGCGGAAGATCATTCAGGTGACTCCAAGGTTCCTTTCGTGTCAGGTCTTGACCATGGATAAGCTCAATGGTAAATATGATTTGCTGTTAATCACGAGTGGCCTTACGTTTGCATTGAACAAGTTGATTTCAGATGGTACTGGATGTGGGAGCTATCGAATGATATTGCAATGAAGTACTTTTTTTTGGGTTTTCAGAAATATGCAGAAAGCAAAGGGAAAGGGTTCAAAAATTCTATTCTACTCCTAAGAGTAATGACAACAACAAATACTGTTTTGATGGACAAATTCCAGAATAACCAAGCTTTGCTTTGCCAAGATAAACTACAACAACGTGAGAATTGGTGCAATCTTCAAGGGGTTATGGAAATGATTTTCATATCACTACGAACACCATCAAAACGAACAATGCACATTGAATGATAGAAGTTGAGCATACATAAAAGTGGATTCAGGCAATGTACAATCAACAAATCGTCAAAAGTATGAACCATGGAATTCATCAAAACACCATTGCATTCTCCATTGAAATCAAAACACTTTATCTAACAAACTAATTTAAATGAGGGAGCAAGAGAACAAGAAAGCACTAAGACACTTCAAGTAGTCACCAAACTTCAATGAAAACTCTATTATCTCAGTAGCTCATAGAAACAATTTCAGAATTCCACCGTTTATAAATGAGAGGTGAGGCCTTTATATAGGTCCCTGATTACAATGTGTGGCCCGGATTGAAATAATAATCGATGGCCTAGATTTTGCCACCTCAGCCCTAATTTGGGTTAGGGCAAGACAAAGGAATCTAAATTAATGAGGGTATCCACACAGACCAATAAGAAAGAGAATCTCTATCTTAGTGGGTAATAAATGCCCACTATGCCTGCCCATTCAGCAGGAGAGTGGGCGACATGAATGCCCACTAAGCAATAAATGCTCCTCTACCCAGAATAGCCTTTGTTTGACTTTGTCATTTGAATGCTTGAAATCTGCCCAACACTGTCTCCAACTCCTCCACGCTGACACTTGGCGTTGATTCCTGTTTGAATTGCAAGACCACCATCGCTCGTTCAGATTTGCTCAAGCTGTCCTCCCAATCCGGTAGCAAGTCTTGAGTTGTGTGCATGACATTTGAGAAAATGGAGAAGTTCTCAAAATCATCCTTCGTGAAGTAATTCGTCTAAAAGCCAGTTTCCTCTTTAGGCTGTCTATTGTTATTTCATTCTCCACCAATCTCTGTGATACCAAGGACGCGATTGTGTTGGAGATCCCTTGCATGATATTCTTGGCTACCCTCTTCAATCGAGTGGATTCCCCGCTGAAATGTTCAAACATTTCCTTGGCCGTGATCACTGCGCTATACCACCAGGTAAAGTCATATACTTCTCCTTCCCTAACAACTCCACCATCAATCAATATTTGTCTAGGAGTCTCCATCAAATCCTGCAAGTCTTAGATCACCTCATCTTGATAAATACGCTCATCCTCCCATGATTCGTCCATGCACTTTACCCTGGAAAGGACGGCTTGTGCCCTGTCATGAATTTGCACCAAGTCCTCAACATCCTTGTATGCTTCATTCTGAATGCCCTCTATCTAAACTTCTGCACCCTGAGCAATTCGTTTGATCCTGTCTATACCCTCGACTAATTCAGCCGGAATAATTGGAGGAACAAAGGTTGCTGGGCCTTCTTCTCTCACTAGATGAGGTAAGTTGTTTATGTACTCGCACAAGTCCCTGATCTCGCCCTTCTGGCTTTGATATTTCCCTTTTAGTTACCTCATCTTAGCTATCATTGCGTGTGCAAAATCGTCAAACTCTTCGATAACTTGCTCTCTTGAGGCACGACCTAACTCAAACTTTGTCACGTTGTACTCATCCGGGGTAATCTGATCCTTTGCCTTATCAACCACAGGCATTGCCAACTATAGAGTTCTGGATCCGGATTCTCCTCTGATGACTTTTGCAAATTTCTTGGCTTTTCCTTTCTCTTCTGATTGGTCGACTCGGTTCAGAATTTCTTGCAATTCGACTGCCGGGTCGACCTCTTTCTCCTGACTTCTTTGTAGTCTTTTCCTTAACCATTCTGGAATGGCAACATTCTGATCATTCTGAACTGTCAATTGTTCTTGCCTTTGTACTGCTCTTAAATCAATCTCCTCTTCAGCTACAAGACTTTCTGTCGTTGTCTCTGGAGCTACCACTTCCATAGTATGAATTTTTGCTTCTACTGCAGGAGCTTCTTCTTCTATAGTAGGTTCCTCTGTTTCCATCATTTATCGCTCCAAGATAGCACCAGGACTCTCCTTACTAGCAACATCCTTCTCTTTGCTTCTTCTTTGGGCCAACTCATAGGCATTGATGCTTTCTATCTTGTATTGGCCTAGTCATATGCTCTTCTTGCTCTATCCTTCTGCTATTTTCTACTTCTCCCTTGGAGAAAGGGTCTATTTCCTGCAAACTCAAAGTCTTACTTGGTGAAGACGGTGTATTCCCTGACCTCTGCCTCTTTTGCTGGGGTTCTTCAATATGAATGTCAGGTCTACCTCGTGGTTGCACTTCCCGAGCAACACTCTTTCCTTTCCTTCACTCAGCATTTGTTGACAGGATTTCTCCTTCCATTCTATCTCCTGAGGGCTGCTTTGGTCTCTCATCCGTCAACGGTTGATGGCCCATCAATTTATATGTCAAACCATTCTTCGGTGCTTACAACCTATCAAACTGTCGATCAACCCACCATTTTGTGAATTCCAGGACTGGTGCTGATAATGTATCAATGTTTGAAATTTCCTTCCTTGACCAGTCGTATGGATGAATGCTCTTTTTCTTTTCTGAGTTATATTCCTTTTGGATCATATTCATGTCTTCTTCCATTTCATCAGGTACCCAGAAGATCTTGCATGCCCTGATCAAATTGAGCGGCAACCTGGAATACATCCTCTTTCTGATCTCATTTTGATCCACAATATTGGCCCATAAATCCTTGAGGTGCATTTTGTGTTGATATCTCGCACCTGGCACTGTTTTGATTTTGTTGTACGGATCATAGTCTGGCCTTCCTGGAAAGAGTGACAGATGGAAGAAATGCAACTCGTTTGATGATCTCTCGACTGCCTTCAAACATGGGAACATTTCAACCTTATCTTCTCCTATGGCAATTATGAATTCTAGCACCAACTTCCTCTTTCCCTTTTGAATTTTATCATAAATTGTTAGTTGCCGAGTGATCTCCAATAGGACCATTATATCAGTGGGATATCTCTGGACTTTATATGGCTGCGTAGAAAATCCTTGTACTCTGACCTTGGAGAAGGTAGGGAACTGGACGAACCAAGCTCTATACTCCTCCAATTTCACTGGCCCGACTGACAGTCTCATGTGCAATCTCCTCTGAAGAGTTCTCACAATGCGCATTGCAAAGGCGTCGTTGACTTGGGCATAATCATCCTTAGTGTACAAATGCAACTAAGGGTACCATTCATTCACCTTTAAGCATTGATCATCGCTTCCAATTGTTCCTTTGCACCTTAGTCCATCATACTTTGTATTTCGAGCTAGCGTGTAGATGACGTAGGAGCTCATATAAAACATTCTTGACTACTCCAAATTCACCAGTTGCTCGCTCAAGTTGTCGCTAATTAGTCCATCCCAATCTATGTTGTTGAATCCTTCAACCACCTGTTCAACAAAATACCACATCTATGATTCAAATTGATAAGACTGTAGAATCTCGAAAATCTTGCTCTACATCATAACTAAATCAGTGTATTCACGCTGAAGATCGAGCCAAACTAGTTCCTTAGGCAACTTGGAATGGTGGGCTCTATTCTTCCGCAACCATTTACTGTTTATAATGCTTTCACAATGTTGAGTCCCAACGGTGAAAACTTTGAGTGCTTGCTCCTTTGATTTTAGTACCATTTTCTGGAATGCAGGGATTCCAAATGCTTCTGAGATTGCAAGTGGAGAAAGATATGCTATGAATTTTCCATCCGAATCCGTGACTGTTTTGTCACCTGGATTGTAGTGTCTTGCACATTCCATGATCAGTTCTACATGCTGAAAAGATGGAAGAAAACTTGCTGCAGCCACAATCACTGCTCACAATCTGGGTAGCCAAGTGTGTTGGTTCGTGATCCTTGTATCCAACCATTCTTTGGCTGAACTTGTTCATATCAAGGCATTTTGTATCACCAACTTCTACCCACTTCGACATGATTCTGGATTCAGGATAAAACCCTCTTTGCTAATTCTTGATCAGCTGTTTCTAGGTCAGACTCGTTCCTCTGGATCCTGCCATTTCTTCTTCCTGCAAATTAGAAATTAAACATACATAAAAACATGCAAGAAAAGACAAAAAGCAAACCAACTTTCTTTTTCCCTAACAAGCTCGTCTTTGAGGAGAGAAGTTGAAAATTTGTGGAAAATTATGCACTCTTTCTAAAATGAGATTTTCTCTCCATAAATATATGCTTTTCTTTTGAATTTGTCAACTTACTACAAGAAATTTCTCTTCTGTGAATTTTATGGCTTCTTTTGACTTTTTCCAACCGAAAGCAACAACTTGATGCTTTTTCAAGAAACGATCCCCTCTCTCTTCAAAATTCTTCTCTCTGAAAGTTATTGTGCAAAATCTTCAAAAGCTTCTCCCAAATCTCTCTTAACCCGTTTCTTGAATTCTGTGCGTGATAATGAAATGGGAAAGGTTTCTTATATAGACTTCCATACTGAAAAAACTGCTTTAATGGACGTGTGCTAAATTTGGGAAACTGCTATGTTTTTCTCCCAAGTTTGCAATCTGGACAAAGATTCCTTGCACTTGCCATGTTTTTGCTCTGCTTTTGGAAGTTGCCAATTTGAGAGTTTTAACTTCATCATGAAGTTATATCCACATGCAAGTTGTTTTTGACTTTTTCAATTTAAAATATTAATTATTGGAAAAAAACACAATGATTAATAATTTTCTCAAAATAATTCCAAGAAAGAACGATTTATTCAATTTTCCAATTTTGAGATCAATTTCCCGCCTTTTTCATTTTCAAGTGTTGATTAATTAAGTATTAAATATAAAATTCAATATTTAATTAATTTTCATTTTAAATCCAAAAGATCAAGTTTTTCTCCAAATTGTTACCTTTTCAATTTAATTAATTAAATATCAAATAATAAATTAAATATTCAATTAATTCTTATTTCCAAAACGATTTATTTTCAAATTTGCTTGCCACTTGACGAGTGTTAAAATCTATCAAAGTTATTTAACTTGGCACCTGAGTGAAATTGAATTTTATCTTCACAATTTCAGCCACGATCGAAACTTCAATAAAGTTCACCATCTCCGACCTCTTGTCATATTTACGAGTATGTAAGGCCACGAAGGGGATTTAAGTTTTAATACTTTCAAATTTTTAAAATTTCCCCACGTAAAAAAATTCACCAAGTCCTCCTTCCCTTGGATGCGAAACACCATAGTGATGGGCTTACAAATTCATTAAATACTCCCTTGTCCGTTTCAGATTTGCATTTGTGGGAGATTTTTTTTCCAACCCTCCTCCATGGATTATTCACTCCACAATGTTCCGTGACTTATTCGTATTCGCGCCCGAGCTCAATTTGGTGGTTTTGCCAAATTTTTCCCTTTCAAATATTATTTCCTTACCACATGAGAAATGCGCCTGAGCACACTTTTTCCATGATGACAGATTATTTCCTTTTTGAAAAGTTACTTGACCCTTGTGGAAACGCTCTGGAGTGCGGTTGGATCATTGTTGGGGATTTTTTTTTGGGAAAACTCCGTTGACCTGTTTGACTCGCGTTGGAGCGCGTATGAAGGTAGGTGATGGATTTTTGTTTTCTTTTTGGAACAATTCCTTGATTGATTCAGGAATGCGCTTGAGTGCACTTTGGAAGCATTTGCATAAATTTCTCCTCCATGGTCATTTCGTGCTAGGTGTATTTCAACATCCAACATGGACATTATTCTTAGAATAATGTATTCAGCGCTCCAAGATTGGGGGGATGGTATACGAGGTCTTCCCGTGAACATTCATTTGCAAACTCCTTTATTACATCTTCTGGCTTGGCGAACTTCTTATTTTTGCATTCCACGACATGTTGCTTGGGCTAATTAGTGCATTTGGATGCTCATAATGGGGCTCTTTGTGTCTTATGTTTCCTGGTTGCTATGTTGCACGTTTCATGGTCTCCATCACATTGAACGGGTTTCCAAACTTTTGTTTGCTTCCTTTGTTCATGCCAAATTGTGCTGGGTGTATTCAGGGTGACTCACAAACTTTGTGCTTTAAACTCATTCTCTGCCTTCCTGTTTCAGTATATTGGCTCTAGAAGAAGACTTTATAATCTGTGTGAGTCCCCTGTCATGTTGAAATCAATATTTAGTGCAGAGTGAAACATTCTCATGCTCCAAACATTTGTGCCTATCTTTTGAAACTTTCACGCATCGTATTGATATTGCGTTGGAATTGGGAGGCGACAAATGGGTCCTCTTCGATTGCAGATGAGGCCCGTCCAGGAAGTTCCCTCCAAATTTATGCTTGAATTCCTGAGAACACACATGGGGGCTCAAATTCTCCATCACAGAGCTTTTGAATTTCCTTCACTAAATTAAACATCGTGCATTTTGTTCGAAGGAGCAACTTCCTTGCAATTGGGGGAAGGGCTTCTTGACTTAATCGAGACAACATTTGATTTGATCTTTTGCACGACACTCCATCGTTCTAAAATTGTGCTGGGCGGGTTTCAACATCTCTCACGGGCATTTTGGTGTCTTATAAACATTACTTGAGCATGTAGATTAGGCATTGGGCATGTATGGAGCTTCTTCTTTGTAAAACATTGCCTCACTTTGTGGTTTGACGGTCGGAGCGCAACTAGGTCTCTCTCGCGTGGAAAAGAAGACTTCAGAGGAGTTTCATGTCACAAATGGAAATAAATTCATGGGTGCAAATTGGGGTTTTGGCGAATTTCTTTGTTTTCCCTTTAAGATATCTGAACCGATTCACTTGCCCTCACAGTTTGGTGCTTAGACATGCGCTCAATTGTGGGAGACAGATTCCATGACCGGTGTAGATTGTCGTAGGGATTCTACGCTCATTGTTGATTTGTGTTCATACTGTATGAGGTTTCTTCATATTCTCCAATCCTTCATGGTTTCGAAAAAATATTGCTGTCGGGTATGTCTTTTGCTTTTCTATACGCTTGCTACTCCATTTGCTTTTGAGGTATCCAAGATTTTAATTTGCTAATTCAACACAATAAGGCTTTGTTGATCACTATTGATTGTGGCCCGCAATCCTTCACAATTTTAAGTCTCATGGTCATTGCTCTTGGACCCATGCGTTCCTCATTGCTTGGTCTAGCGAATTCTTAGATTGATAAGGTAGTGAATTTAAATTTCAGATAGACTTCTCATCTACTAAGAATCAATATTAAGGATGCATATGGGCCTTGACTCAGATTTCATTTTCAAGCTTCCCTTGTCACACTTGAACTAGCACTTATAAATCCTCAATCATTTTGCACATTTTCCATGTCTCTTCTAGGATGAGAAACCTCAAAATTGAAAACCTCAAAAGACAGGGTAATTTGCAGAATCAAGACTTGCCCAAATTTCACCACCTCTCAACTAGAACAAAAGGAACCTCGGGAGACTAGAGCTACAACTACCGAGAAAGCCAAACCGAAAAGGCCAAGCAGACAAAAGATAGGAGTCCCATTTTCAATGGGCGATGTGTTAGTCCAATGCAAAACAAATAAACAAGGTTGAAACAAGCATTTACCAACTAAAATCTACACACACCGATTGAGCTAAATTGAGGCACCCTACTCCATTGATTTGCTCTTTAAGCTTTTGGATGTGGGTATTGCTCTCAAAACACAACAAACAACTTCCCAAGATTGATTGAAATGCAAGATACATGGATTATGAATCTAAATGCCAATACTAAGATGCAAGATACAAATTTAAACTAAATGACAATGCAAGAAACTAACAAGTTATCCTATGAACTCCATGATTTCTAAACTAGGATGCAAGTACTCAAAACTAAGCTATTGATATGCAACTACTAATGCTCAAGATTGATCTATTAGCTCTAGGATGATTTTAGCATGATAACATTACAATGCAAGATGATATGAAACACAAGGGAGAGGCTCCAATTTATAGAGAATTTGAGGAAATGAAGGGTGGAGATTCAAAGTTGAATGGAGGGCTAGGATTTATTAGGATTAATGAGGTGGGAATGAGGTGGAGGCCACATAGGCAAGAGTGGTTGGCCATGCAAGATGAGGTATTGCTCACACATGTGTGAGCAACCTTGGAAGAAGTGGGATTAAATGTTAAGAGGGAGACAAAGGAGACAAATGTGTATGATAATGGTTAGCATTTAAGGAAAGGTTGGTGGTTAAGTGTGGGAATGTGCTCACACATGTGTGAGACACATTCAATTTTGGAGGGAAAAGACTAATTGGTGCAGGAATCGCCAAATTAGGCTAATTAATCCATATTAGTCCGGGATTAATTAGAGGCTAGGTCTAGGGTGCTATTATTAGGTAGGTTTAGATTAATTTAATTGGCGACTAATTAAATCAGAGGGATTAGGCTATAAGGGTGAATATTTAAATAATTGCAACAATTTTTTAAATATAGGGTAAAGGGGGCAATATGATAAATTTATAAAAAATGTATCGTATCACAGACTAAAAGTGGTAATATAGTTAATTAATTAATAAATTAATTAGTCACATTAGAAGGGGAGATAAAATAATATAATTAACCAATTAAACTTAACTATATTATTTTAGGTTAATAATTAATTAAATTTATATTTAATTAATTTTTGTTTTAGATAATAAATAATTTTATTAATAATAATAATGTTTACAAAAAGTTCCGACTTCAAAAAAACCAGTTGATGGGCATTCAACCATTAACATATAAATCATGTTCTCATCCGAGCGACATTGTCTCTGTTTTGCAATAGAAATATAACCCTAACTGACATATAACATCTACATCGCAGCCCTGTACATGTTTTCCTTTTTACAATCATATAAACTATAAGCGCAGTGCTTCTAACCCTGATAAATATAGGCCCGACAAGATTTCAAAAAATTTATTCCAAAAACCACCCATATCCATTCCTTCTACCTTACTTGGCTAACATTCCATCAGCCGTCTTCCTTGCCCTCCGCAAATTTCGGGTTTGTGGTTTGCGTGGGATTGCTCCATCAAGAGTTTCATTTGCATCCTTTTCCACATTCTCCTGCTTGTGAATCTCTGCTTTGACAGTCTCCCATTCTGCTCTGATTTGTCGCTTATAACCCTCCTTGTCCGCTTTTCCTACCCATCTTACAAATGGGATTAATCCATAATCACGTGCTTCCTCTTCATCCTCTATGCACTCGGAGATGTCTGTTCCTACCCCAGGCAACAACCCATTATAGAATTGAGTCAAGACCCGTCAACAGATCCTCTGCAAATAACGATTTTACCACCCATTTCACCACCTTTGTGTTTTCCCCAAGTTCGAGACCCCATGCTACTATCATAGAAATAACAGCCAGATTGTATCTACGACGAAGTTTACACTCTTGGAATTTCGACCCTAAAACACCGATAACTCCATTGACCATTACCTCGGTCTTTATCCTTAATAGACCTGAAATTCTCTCCTTATTAGCTGCTCCTATTTATATTTAATTAATTAGAAGGGGAGGAAAGTCATGAATTTAGACAAAATTCAAGACGGGCAAATTTGGACGTCTACAATGTGTATAAGAATTCGATTAATAATCTAAGTGATAACTTCATAGTTTAAATACTAAGTCGCCAATCCTTGTTCTAATACAGATTCGGGTTCCTGGATTTGGCAAATTGTTTTTGGGTTGGTTTTGGTACCCATGTATATATATGTGTGTGTGTATGTATGTATGTATGTATATTCATATATTCATACATGTAACATGTTCAATGTTCATTCATCATTGATTCAAAACTTCAAACATATAATAATAATAAGAACTTAGAAGTGTGATACTCATAAATCCATAATTGCCAATAAAATTATAAATAAAATACCTCAGATATCATATTCATGCTTCGCAAAAGTCTCAAAATGTCATTATACACTGAAAATTTAAATTACAAGCCATATTTCATATTTAGTATCCAAATTCATCTTCATTATCATCATAGGAATCAAGGTCAACATTTGGTTCCACTTCAACTTCATTTGAACCAACAATTGTGCCACTCGCTATGTCCATGTTATGTGGAACAACTAACTCTTGTTCATCTAAAGAGACTTGGGCAAGTTGTGCGACCATAGCATCTAAATCAACACACTTGGAGACTAGATCCCAATTCCTTGTCACACCGTCATGGTAGTCCGTTTTCTTATATGACAATAGGCGAAGGTTGGAGTGTATGAAGACCAAATCCTCTGCATTTTTGACACCCAAACAGTTGCACTTGACCGAGTGGATGGAGTATGTATTCCAATTCCGCTAAGATGAAGAACTTGCAACCTATTGAGTTAGCATACAACATTTACATTTAGTATTTAATTTCAATATGATAGCATCATGAGCAAATGAAAAACGATAAAAAAAAGATACATGCTTGGGAGAGAACTTTAATTGCAAGAGGCTGCAAGAAAATGGAGCCTTGACCATGTACATACCTCCATTCATCAACATTCATTCTATATTGAGCATGAAGAGCGGTAGCATCATGATATTTGGTAGATGCAAATTGGGCAAACTCGGTGAAGACAATATTTTGAGTTTCATCATCATCATATATCTTTGTAAATGCAGCCTTGTACCAGTAGCAACCTCTGCATCTCAATATGGTGCCACCCTCTTTGGTTGTGAAGCCATCTCTTGGCTATAAAACCTTGGCAACAAAGCATATGCCAAGAGATGTAAGGGGGCGGTCATCTTGTTCCAACGGTCAACAATAATTTTTTCCACAACTTTGAAAAATGTATCTGTATGTTCCTTGCCCACTATTATTGTTTTTATGTGTTCCACCATGGTGTCCATGCCAACTCCATGCCATCATAAATTTCATCCAAACATGCGCGATCAGTATCAACAAACCTAATCATGCTCATGATGGGCTCAGTGAATTCCAAAACATATTCCTCACGATCGCACCGTTCATCATCAAGGATCAATGCTTTTACTTTTTGGTCTCTTTCTGTGTTTGATTGCCTCCATACACTCCACAAAGTATTGATAAGCATAGCACTCAAGGCCTCTTGCACCTTCTCAAGTCGTCTTAAGACGATTGTGTGAGATGCAAATCGTGTTTCAACAACCTATGATGGCATAAAACATACATGTCATATATCAAGTTCAACTATACAATTTTTTAAAATAAAAAATTTAAAACTAAAAAAAAAATATAAAAACAAACTTAAATTAACTTCAGCAACTCTAATGTAGAGAAGGATCCTAAATATGGCTTGTGTCATGCGATCATTAGTCACAAACATGTGTATCTCCTTGCCCTTTGTGTAAATTTTTATGACCCATTCAATTTGAGTGCCAATCTTTTGCATTATTAAATTGAGTGAGTGGGCTGTACATGGTGTCCAAAAAATGTGATTATATGTGGCCTCCACTATATTCCTAGCTGCCCTACAATTTTTAGCATTGTCCATTATGACTTGGACAACATTTTCAGCCCCCACCAACTCAATTGAGTCCATGGGGATATTGGCAATAGAACTTGCATCTTTCACGTTCCCCTCACAATCCACCGCCTTTGAGAACATCGTCTCTTTAGGTGACATTGCTATAACATTGATCAAAGGCCTATTCTTGAGATCTTTCCATACATTGATGTATCCATGACCACTCTCAATTGTGTCTTTATCGAGGCTTTCTCCTTCGCCAATAAGGTGGTTAACACCTTTTCATACCTAGGACTAACATAATCAGGTGTATTGCAAAGGGTAGTCACCATCTCCCGCCAATAAGGTGATTTCACAAGGTTGAACGGAAGCCCATTCACATATATGCAATGAGCAATACTTTGATCAACAATCTCTCTAATTTCATTTTTGAAGGCCACATCCAATGGGCCTCTTTTTCGTGGAACATTTAGTGGTTCAGAAGGTGGTGGCATTGACAAGAAAGGGTGTGGGCCAACAAATTTTACCAAGCCACTGGGAGGTCTCCTTGAGCTTGTTTGGGCAGGGGGTGGAGTAGTCTTTCCATTGTTGCTTCTCCTATTAACTTTCTCTTGTTCTCTAGTATATTGCAGGATTAAATTAGTCAGCAGCCTGTTCCCATTTGCTCCCTTACAAGGTTTCATTCCTTTTCCAGTGTTGTGAATGAAGTGAGGTTGATGACATGTAACTGTTTGAAGATTGATGATCATGCAAGGCATTAAATCAGATAATGTATTGTATTGTCATTGATGTCAACTTGATATAATCTGTATGGTCATAGAAATACTGCCTAAAGACTTCAAAGAACCGATGAATCAAGACTATGCTATTAGTAATGCATACAAGTCAAGTATTCACTAAGTGACTGCATACACCAATGGAGTGCACACCGATGGTTAGAGTAAAAGAGAAGAGTCACAGTGTTACCTGATGAGCTAATGCACAACATTACCGACGAGCAGAGTTACAGTGTTGCCCGACGAGCAAAACATAGAGTAACCCGACGGCAAGAATTTCAATGTTGCCCGGCGGAGAAGACAAGGACGGAGATCCCGATGACAACTAAAGTCACACCGATTGAACAGTCAGTTATCACCGATGACTAACTGAAGTGTTGACCGACAGAACAAAGAGTTCAGAAAACGACAAAATGCTTAGCTGTCAAGAAGCTAAAGTAGAATTAATGGATACTTATCATTGCTTTAATCATCCAGATAAAGCCGAAGACAAGTAAGTGATTTAAAGCTGATTTGTCCAGTTGGCAAGAAGATCTCTTTGAGATATATCAGGAGTTTGCTTTAATCTATTGGCGAGAATTGTGTTTGCTTTAATCTATTGGCGAGAATTGTGTAACACGCCAAGAATCAAGAAAGCCAAGAAAAGGGGAAATCATGTCTATAAAGAGACAAACTCAATTCATTACGAATTGTGGGGTGAACAAAAGAAGAGGAGAGATGCTAAAGAGAATCTGATGGAGAAGAAAGTCTTCATTCAGTTTTGATCAACAAGCTAAAGGAAGAGCAAGATTCTGCAGACACCGACGAACAGTGAGACAAGCATCACAGAGCAGAACAAGTGTGGAGCAAAGGTATATATTTGATTATATTGATCAGTGAAGTAATGGACCTACAATAGATTTGAAAATTTGCAATTGAGTTGTATGTATGAACAAATCATTAGTGTTTCAGTTTAACCATTGAAGCATATAAGCCTCTTAACCGAGCAGGACTTAAAAGTCTTTTTCAATTGAGATACATCCCAAGGAGTAACAAAAAGTTTGATCACAAAAGTAGCATTGGATATGCCCGATACCTATTGACAGGCCAAGTGAGTGTTTGATCAAGGATGGTAGCATTAGATGCCAGATACTAGTTGACAAACTATTTCTAAATCCTCTAACAAGGTCACACCTAACAGTGTGTTTGTAACCTTTAACAGGGTTGGCTCCTAACAGAGTTCACTTCAGAAGAGTGAAAATTTGGGGTACCGGTCCCAGTGGTTTTTCCCTTAACAGGGTTTCCACGTTAAAATCCTTGTGTTATGTGTTTATGGTTTATCACTTTACTGTACATTTCACATATGCAATTTTGGATTTATCGGTATACTCTGCATATTTACTGTGTTTCGGTAAATAGTTAACTGCTTATCGGTAATCATAAAGAAAAGAGATTAACAAAGCTATCCGACAAGTAGAAAATTGATTAAAGTGTTTCAAGGCATACATCTTGTAGGACAGAAGATAACTTGAGACATAATCAGTGGTTATAAGTTTTAAGGGTTGATTTAAGGATTAATTTTTGAGGCCACTGATTCACCCCCCCTCTCAGTTATTACTAACAAAGGTTTCGCTCGATAGTATGAGCCCAAATACTCTACGTTGTAATGGTTATACACTGGCAAATATAACTCTCACCACCAGGCACTACCTTAATCATTGTTGTGTAACACGAATGTGGCAAACATGCATACATTTTAAAAGGGTTTGCTTTGACAATTGAACTAGAGCTTGCAATTCAACTTCTAGCCATTCTGTCTGACTCTGAATAATAAACATAAAATGGAAAGGAAAGCACAAAAAATTAATTGAATTTTTTTTTGGCATTATAACCCCTTAATATTCATACAAAGTATAAAAAGGTATTCAAAACTTTTTAAAAAACTTTAAATAAACAATTTTTTTTTTAAAATCTTGAAAATTTCATTAAAAACTTGAACAAAATGAAGATTCACTCACCTTTGACCACTAGATCTGCCTTCCCCAAAGATTCCTAAGTCTTTGATGTGGGTCTTAGTCCTTTGTAGCGTTCACCTTCAACGAAAAATGCTACAGCTGTAGAAGAAAGCAAAAATGGTGAAAAATTGTAATGTCCCCTTCCTAGAGTAAGATTTGATAAGAAATAAGAAATAATAAATAATCATTAAATAATAAGATAAATAAATGATAGACAATTAAATAATGATATAATATATCATTAATATAATAATAATTAACAATCTAAAAATAATAATAATCTATTATTTATTAATGTAATAATAATATATATATAATATAAATTAGTAAATAAATTAAATAAATGAAGAAAATAATACTATAATATAATATAATCTATTATTAAATATAATAGATTAATATAATACTATTATCACATTGTTCATATAATAATATAATGAATAAATAATAATATTCTATAATGAATATAATATATAGACATAACATAATATAATAATATAAATAATACATAATTATATATGATAAACATAAACATCGGGCAACTAAAGGTCCTAACCATAGACTAAGGAGTGCGTCGCGCGGGATATAAAGTCCAAATCAATCCATCATCGCAAGGTAAAGAAAGGAGTATAAATTATGGTAAATATATTGTCGTGTTTTCATTTAGGGATATCGAAGATGAATTGCCATATGCGACTTCTGAATCAAGCTGACCGTATATAGAGATATAAACATCACAAGGGCTTTAGGAGACAGTTCCTAGCTTGCGTCATATTGTTCCAAGCACATGGATCCGCCGGTATGATTGTGGGTGGGATTATTCTTACAAGGGAAGCCATGCGATAAACATTCGCTGGGCATATCGTCAGAGCTTCATACTTCATCTTAACATTTCTGTGGGGGAGGATTGAATCATACTATGGTCTACACGTCAACAACCACCAGAAGATAGTTGTATACTCTTGCATATATGCAATGAATGGTTATTTTCAATGTCAATCAATAAAATATCTAAAGAACTACTCAACGCTAGAAGAGTTGGCAATTGTTAAATGATGCCAAATATTGCCACATATAAATAGAGAGTCCCAAAATTATATTGATAGTGATAATTCATCGATGACCCATCAGATAAATTAAACCAAAAAGGAGGCAGCATCAAACATTAGACCTATATCATCCAATCAGCAATTGGGGGGAGTTTAGGACACACATCGAATCAACACTTCCATAGACAGTCAGCCAGCAATTGGGGGGAGTTTAGGACACACATCGAATCAACACTTCCATAGACAGTCAGCCTCAGTAACATACGGTGAGCATTTTATTAGGAAAAGTTAACCATCAAATGAGACAAACTCAACAACTAGTCAGTCACAGTCCATCCAATCAGATACAAGCATTTATTCCAGTCAGTATAAACACTATTTCTAACAAGAATACAATATATTATTATTGAGAATAAGAATTATAATCCACATACATATCCTACCAGCATATTCCATCAGCATTTTTATACAAACCAATCGGTAATTCTGAGCCATTCAGTGGCTATATTGTCAAACAGAAAATATCGTTCCCAGCAGATAAAAACCCAATAAGAATTAGAAGTTGCGGCATACAACCTAGTACCTCTTCAATTGAATACAATCAATATCTCTACATTTGCATAATATCCAGTTTCCAAAGAAGATAAATAGTAATAACAATAGAAGGTTAGATAGGAAGTCTTAAATGGCTCTCTAATCTTATCTAAAGGCCATAATAGACTCATCAATTGAAGTAATCAGAAGCAATTGAACAACCAAGATAGCAAGTCAGATCAGAACTGTTCTTAGTAACTATGTGGAAGAATCCTCATTTGCCATTAAAGGTACATCAATAAATAAGGATAAAATTAAGGACATTTTGAGATTAAATGTTATAAAGTAAATCAAGGTAGAGAATCAGGTCTACTCATCAAGGAACAAGCAAAACTTTAACACCTGGAAGAGGGGACATTACAAAAATGCATGAGAGATGAATGAATGATCATCAAATGACCAAATGCATGCTTAATCCTCAAAATTAGGGTTTCAGATGCTTTTTATTTTTTCTATGTTGCCGGTTCGGATTCCAGTATGGATGCGGGTTCGAAATTTGTCCAATTTTTTTTTGGCTTGGGTTCGGATTCATTTTGGGTTCGTTCGTACAAGATTTTTTTTTAAAATAAATAAATATATATATGTAAACATATGCAGCAGCAAATAAGTTCATACACCACTATGCTAATAATAAAGCAACATAGAAAAATACACCAGCACATATATTAACGTTTTAGTCCAAATGACATAATAAAATGCCAAAAAACACCACCATATCAATGTTTTGGTTCAAAATTCAAAAACAATAATGTCAACATTACTAATCAGCCATTAGTGATCAAATATCATTAAAAATCATCAAACAAATCATCATCATTCTGCTGTTGCAGATTAGAAGCAACAAAAGTGCCACTAGCAATGTTAGGCTCAGCCTCTGGATCAACCTCAACATCACTAGCTAGCTCATGAGCACCATCATCAAGTGCAAGTGCATCAAAGTGGGCAATCGAATCTTCCAACTCTACACGCTCTGGTTCAACATCCCAAAGCCTTGCCTCCCCTTTTTTGTAAGCATTTTCTTTGTGTGTTGTGAGCCTCAAGTTTGAATGCACAAAGGCCAAGTTATCTGCCTTCTTGGAATTTAGTTTATTGCATTTTATTGAGTGGATGAAGAAGTATGTGCTTTAGTTCCTCTCGGATGATCATGAACTAGCAACCTATCAAGATTTTCAATTTTGAAATTAGAGAGTTAAGAGTTTTGAATAAATATTTTAATAATATAACATCAACAAGAATTTAGAATTTAGAATCTTAAGAGTTAAGAATGAACTTGTGATAAAGTCTTGATGACAATGGGTGGTAGGTGCTGGTACATTTGTCCATGGAAGTACCACCATTTATGAGCATCAGCATTTTTCTTGTCTTCAAGAGCCTCATGACCACAATCATCGGTGCTTGCAAAACTCATGAATTTAGACCTCATTGTAGGTCGTACTACCATTTATGAGCATCAACATTTTTCTTGTCTTCAAGAGCCTCATGACCACAATCATCGGTGCTTGCAAAACTCATGAATTTAGATCTCATTGTAGGTCGTATGTGATTGGGAAAGAGTCTTCGAAGGGCTGCCTTGTACCCGTGAGCAACTTCAGGATCTCCGTATGAGGCAACTCTAGTGGTACTCTCCCTGAGGATCGACTGACTATAGAACCTGGGGCTCAATGCAAAGGCAAGGAGATGCAAAGGGGTAGTCATTTTGTTCCATCTCTCTACAATGATTATCTATAGTTCCTTGAAGAACTTTTCTTCAGGATCTTGCTCTCACTCATTTATGATCTTTTTAATATCCTCAATCATGGACTCTATGCCATCATATACCACACCCAAGCAAGGCCTATCCATGTCAGTGTATCGGATCATGCTCAATATAGGCTCAGTGAACCTCAGGAGGTACTCAGCTCGATCCCACCAAGAGTCATCTAGTATCATTGCCTTTATGGAAGCTGCCTTGGTACTATTAGATTGCTTCCATATGCTCCAATTAGCACTGATTACCATTCTAGACAATGCCTCTTTAACCTTCACAAGGCGTCTCAAAACAATAGTGTTGGAGACAAAGCGGATCTCAACAACTTATTTTAAAATGAAAACAATAATAAATTAAAAATTAAAATCAAGATTAAAATGCCCATATCACAACATAGAAAGTTTACTAAATTAAACTTAAAGTCTAAATTTCTAAAACATATTTATATTATTAAAATAATTTAACTTACCTTCAAGAGCTCCAATTTCGAGAATTGTCTGAATATGGCTAGCGTCATATGGTTTTGTGACGAATGTTTGGATCTCTTGTGCATCTTCATACATTTTTTTGATCCAACCAATTTTAGTGCCAATTTTTTGCAGCATTAAGTTGAGAGTGGACGACACAAGGTGTCCAAAAAATGTGTCCGAAGCGCTCAACCAATAACCCGACAGTCCTACAATTCTTGGCATTGTCAGTTATTACCTGAACTACATTTTGAGGGCCAACTTGCTCAATGGCGTGGATGAGAATGTTTGCAATGAAAGGACCGTCCTTCAGCTCCCCTCACAATCCACAACTTTCAGAAACATTGCACATCTTGTGGACACTGCAATAACCTTGACCAAAGGACGATTTCTCGCATCTTTCCATCCATCGGATGCTATGGTCACACTTGTTTCGATCCATGAATCCTTGATGGGTTGCATGAGAGCCTTTACATGGATCACCTCTCTGTCCAATAAAGTGGTGCACACCTTCTCATAACCCGAGCCCTTGAACCCTTTTGGAGCCTCATTAACAGATCTCATCATTCTTTGCCAATACGGTGAGCGGACAACATTAAATGATGATCCATTTGCATAGATGCTTTTTGCTATGTCTTCCTCGGCAATGTCTCTAGCTTCATTATGAAATAATATTTCCAAGGGCCCCTCTCTTATTTGTCACCGGTTCTTGAGGTGTGCGCAAGAATGGATGGCCCTCTGCAGGTGGTCCATTGAGATTGGAAACTGAAGCCATAGATGATGCTTTTGTTTTATTTCTAGACTTTTGCAAAGCATGAGAATTTGCATTCCCAGCTGCTTTGTCTGCTTGTTTTTGATCTTGTATATATTTTTTCACAATGTGATTTGGAAGAAGGGTTTTAGGTAGCACCCCGTTAACTCTTGGCTTCCTTGTACAAAATTTATTAATTTAATGCCTTTATGACAAATAAAGCACAAATGTGCTTTCACTCTGCTATAAGAGCTACTAGATTCCTCTTTGCAATGGCTGCAAATCCACACAACCTCCTCCACCTGGCATTGGTTGACCCATTTCCACATATTTCCACAGTGGAGAGCATCTGTGTGTTTTGAAGCGGAAGTTTCCAGTGCTAGAAACACTTGCCATAGTTGAATCAACAAACAACACACAAAGCAACTGAATCTACAAACAACACACAAAGTAGCTGAATTTACAAACAACACAAAGCATCAGAATCAACAGAATTTAAGGAGAGCCAAAACAAATTTTACAGTACAAGTTATATATAATTTTATAGTAAGAGTATTTGCTTTTTGCAGTATCATATCTACAATGGAGTTCATTTTGACATATGCTCTCTCTCTCTCTCTCTCTCTCTATATATATATATATATATATATCATCTCAGCATATAACAGTGGGATTTGAATTTGAATATTGAATCATACTTATGGCTATGTGCTAAGATGCATAGTTAATCTTTGAAGGGTTGTAATGGAGTTACAAGATGGTAACTCCTTCATCTTGCCACACCCATGCCTTTCAAGTACTTTCATTTGCTTCATAGGAGAAAGTAATAAGAGGAATCACCGAAGGAGGAGAGGCTTCTCTCATGGCTACTACGTATTGTTATTTCATTCTTTCAAGAATTGTTATCATACTTTACAATTATTCTTTCTTTCCTTTGAACCAAGCACTATATTGTGCTCTGCGATTATTCGTTTTGCTCTTGTAACGAAGAACTGCTTGCTCTGCTATTTATTGATTCATTCAATCGAAAGCTTCCATCGATCTGCAATATTCATTCTCTCTTGATTAGCTTTATTCATTCTCTCTTGATCAACTTATTAATCATTAATTTAAGAGCATCATACGTCTGCATATATTGTGGGGAAGATCACTGTGATTGGTTTCATCATAGTTACTAGCATTGAGTCAAGGTTCGGTGGAGAAGCTTCATCCCCTGATTGATACATCAACTGCACATGCAAGCCGATCCTTATACAATTACATTTTTGTCATGAATACTACTATCAATTCGCAATAGATATAGTAGATCAAGGATCAAAGCATAAGTAAATCAAATGCTTTTTGATTAAATCAGTATAAATATATAGATCTTCATCATCATGATATTAGGGAAGCTCTCCGCCAATGTCATAGGGAAGTTTATCGTCGAAAGATCAAATGTTTTTTGGTTATTCCAAAGAATCATTCGCATTCAATTTCGGATTACTTGCTTGTGTAAATAACTAGAGGAGTATATCAAATCAAGAATCTGAATTGTAACTACTCTGTAATAAAAGAAATCTGTTGTACGCATGTTCATAGGAATGAACACTTATCTTTGTTACATGCTTTGGCATCCCTGCTTGAATCAAATATTAATTTTATCTTGTTCAAAAAGATAAAATGGATTTGTGCATAACAAATATAAGTCTGATTAATAAATAACAGTTGTTTGTTAGGGGGTCTCATTGTCTAGAAGGTCACTATGACCATTAAGTCAATTCAAAGTTGAGCAGTTGCTTGTTAGTGGGTCACTATCCCTTGAAGGTAGTTAAGATTGTTGATGTTAGTAGAGATTCGCAGAGAGCTTGTTGTTGGTCGTTAAGGCCAGTGAGTCAGTTGAACTCATTTATTATATACAAGTCAAGTAAGGGCGGTGAACTCTTTGTAAACCTTGGCCAAGGTGGTGCTGTGCAATTGCATCTGACTGTCAGTGCACATGAACCAGATACACGTTTAGATAGAAGGGTCATACTAGTTAAGGAGGTAGTTGTAATGTCCCCACTTTGAGCGAGTATTGGAGTTAGTGGATTTAGCCTATCATTGGGTCCTTGTAGGCTAATATTGGTGATTAGAGGACCCTGTTGTGGGTTGTGGCCCCGTTTTGAGGGACTTACTATTTACAGTAAGTCAACAGTTGGTTCCATGGAGCTCAGATGATTTAAAGGAGTTATATGATTCTCTCAGATTTTATTTCCATCTTTCGGTTTGGGCTCCAAGATTCTTGGAGGGAGCGTCTATTTTTAGTAAGTCACCCCATTAGGTTCATTCATCATATTTCATCATCATGATCACTCCCGTGCTGTTAGATTTTGATTCTGATGCTTCCTCAATTGTTTTCGCAAGATAGGTGAATTATGATTATTATTTAATTAAATTGGCTAAGGTTGCTATTTTTATTGGGATTGTATTTTGGGCATCTTAGTGTTATAGCTCGTTGGAACCGGGTTGAGAAGTTTGAAATCCTGATCTCATAAAACAAGGACCTTATGTGCCGAAATGTTGTTATTTTAATGAAAGGGCCTCTTTTCATCATTATAGTGGAAAGAAATATAATAGTTTATTATATTTCAAATGTGCACATAAAGCATAGTCTTTATGTAAGTGAAATGTGTGATTAAGAAGCTAGGGTTCGATTTCTTGTGGAGAGATTATAAAAGACATGGAGAAGAAATCGAATGCATTTATTTATTATGCTTCTTATTTCTTTTGAAACTGGTTTTTAAATTGCTCCGAGTTTGGAGTTGAGGGTTTCAAATTTCAGTAGGAAGAATTGTAAATTCTTCATGTGTCTTACAATTTGAGTTGGATTTCATTGCCAACGAATTGTGCAGAAGTTGCAGCCAGCTTTGGTAATTCTGGATGGCATTAATGGGGGAGTTGATAGTTGGTGTTTTTGGATGCCATTTAATGGCGCATCTCTGGGTACTATTGTTGGAACGATTTGGGGTTGGTTTGCAAATCCCTTTGTCTTTCTAGTTGCGGCTTGCACTTATTTCAGCGTGGGCGTTTTCTATTGTAAATTCTTCACGTGTCTTACACTTTGAGTTGGATTTCATTGCCAACGAATTGCGTAGAAGTTGTGGCCAGCTTTGGTAATTCTGGATGCCATTAATGGGGGAGTTGATAGCTGGTGTTTTTGGATGCCATTTAATGGCGCATCTCTGGGTGCTATTGTTGGAACGATTTGGGGTTGGTTTGCAAATCCCTTTGTCTTTCTAGTTGCGGCTTGCACTTATTTCAGCGTGGGGGTTTTCTATAGCAAACATCTTCCTTCTAGCAGTTGCGGCGAGCATTGGAACCGCTGGAAACAAATGGTAGCTGCCTTCTTTCATTACTTGCAGCCAGTGTGGTAGTCGTTGGAAGTAGTCACAGGTTATTCTTGTAATTTATTTGCTAAGTTTTGGTTATGCATAATTTGTTATCAGCAACCGGGGTTTTGAATATAAATAAAATAGAATGCATGGTTATTTGTATTTCAATGTAATTGATTTGTTAAAGATTATTGGTGGAATCATTGTTTTCCCTGGCAAACTATGTTAAAAATTCATATCATTTTACAATTCCAAAACAAATAAAACTTTTGCAAGTAAATTTGAGATAGAGCCAGGCAGGCTCTTTACAGTACCTAGAGTGTGTGAACAACTATGAATTGTGTAGGGTCTAAACACTAGGCTTAGATGGCAATTAGACCTAGGCCTGTGTTTGCACCCTTGTGTAGGCCAGGGCCATTAGGAAGTTGAGTGGAGGACCACTGGTCAATGGTTGTGAGGTAAACAACGTGATGATGCTCTCCCTCTTCTAGTTATGCCAAGACTTGTAAGAGATTTTTAGGATGAATAAATGAAACAGTAAACTCTCTCTCTCTCTCTCTCTGTTTATGCAATTCTTTGAAAAGTAAGAGTGGTTAAATCTGTTATTTGGTAATGTTCATGTTTATGTTCAAGAGATTTCCATTCTATCAGTCTTAAATATAAATTAAGCTGTCAGTCCCAGTTAGGATTTGGATTTGGGTTCAAGATTCATGTTTGTGGGTTCGATCAAAATCTTTTTAGAGGGGGGAGGGGGTAGGGGTTGGTGGTTGGGTTTGCTTTTCGGTTCATTTGTACTAAAACATATAAAAATAAAATTAAAAAATAATATGCATATATGCAGCAGCAAATAAGTTCATAATACATCACTATGCTAATAGTAAATTAACATACCAAAAATACACCACCATATATATTAATGTTTAAGTCCAAATTACATCAAAATGCCAAAATACACCACCATATCAATGTTTCAATTCAAAAATAATGATGTCAACTTTAACAATTAGCCATCACTGATTAAATTCGTCACAAATTCTCCTTGGATTCAGCAGTCCGAATCCACAGGCTGTGGGCCGGACCCTGTCCGAACACACTGGGTACCAAATCCGAAATTGGATTTTGGTGGAACTGGACCGGGACCCGAGCTTCACCAAGAAGAACCTGGTACCTTAGAATGTAACGAAAAGGAAACGTTTGGAAAAGTTTTATTTTATCAGTTTTATGCTGAAAATTGTGATTGTTATTTATTTTTGAGATAGTTTAGCATGTTACACATACTATCGAAGGTGCTGTCGTACCATTTATTCCTATCCTAGCTTCCAAATATTTGTTGAGGGCAGCT
Source organism: Thuja plicata (assembly GCA_018584345.1). NCBI lineage: Eukaryota > Viridiplantae > Streptophyta > Pinopsida > Cupressales > Cupressaceae > Thuja > Thuja plicata. The sequence continues at coordinate 2,491,320 of MU226169.1, forward strand.
ACTGAATATATTTTTAGGCTGTGTACAAGCCATAAATCTAGCTGTTTGTATGCTTGTATCATTTCTGGGCATGGCAATTGTAAAATACAGGGTTGGAATTGATTCAGTTAATTATCTATTGCTATATTTGTTAGTGACATTTCTATATAATGTTTACATTTTGAACCAATCGAGGATTTAGGAAAATTGCTAATTTGTTTTGAACTCCCATATTTTTCATATTGTTGTGTAATTTTCTGTGGTATATTACTAGAATAATTTTAGAATTGTAGTAGATTCCATTTTAAAACCAAGAAGGCATAGCTTTGAGATAGTTTTGCAATGATATTGTAAGTGGATTTTGGAAGGTTCACCACTAGATCCTTCATCATAATTGCACTAACATTGTAACAGAGATTGGGTGGTACAGCTGTCAAGATTTGCACTTTTTAATTTTGATTGAATAATTGCATGCATTACTTATTGAAGGCTTGTTGTCAGAGTCAACATATTTATCTTTCAGAAAATTTATAAAATGTGTTAATATTGCTGCTGGAAACATTACACATGCCCAATGTGGGATTGTTTTAACTTAAAAATTAAAATGCTTTTTAAGGATATCATCTTCAATTTAATCTCTATTTATGTTTGGTTTGGCTAACAAATCTTAAACAGTGTTCTTTTTGGTACTCTCTAAGAATGCTACATCCTTAACTACATTTTAACCTGATTGAGCAGATATTTTATGGTTTATGTGGTGCCTATGTCTTGCTAAGATTTAAAACTATATTGTCTTGATATATCTACTTTTTATCCAGGTTAATCTACATTTCTTTCTCCTTTGTGTGTAATTGCAATGCTGAAGTTTAATAAATCGCAGCTACAATATAAATTATAGGAAATGCCAGTTACTGAACAGGTCCTGATATCATTCTACCCTTGCAATTTTGCATTGACTAAGTATGTGCTAATGCCTCAATACAAGCCTAACTGGGAGTTTCCACAAGGGAGGATGATCAACTAAAACTGCGAATGTCACATTTGTTTGGTGATAGGTTGATGCGTCTTAAATGTTTCCTATGGTCCTGCTTTGATGCATTGCCAATAATTTTTTATAAATGGATTCTTATATCCATTGAAACTTGTTGTACAGTAATGTTTTCTCACATGTATGTACACTTAATTATTTTTATTTATCAGCATTTCTCTTGGGTAGTCTCTCTAAACCTTGAATCTGTTATTATTGTATTATTTACTTAAACTTATGGTTCTTTCTTGATATTCTTCGAAATTGACTAGATTATGTCTTCATATTGTTAAGTTATTATATTCTTCAAGTCATTGAAAATGACAACAAGAGAGGGTGTCACGTTTTTCGTAAATGGGGCCGAGTTGGTAACGATAAAATAGGCGGTCAGAAGCTGGAAAAGATGCCAAAATCTGATGCAGTTCATGAATTCAAACGATTATTCCTTGAAAAGACAGGGAACATGTGGGAAGCATGGTTAAACAAGGACAATTTTGAGAAGCAGCCTGGCAAGTTTTTACCTCTGGAAATTGTATGAATACGATACCTTTCACTTTTTTTTGAATATAAATATATGGTCTTTAAAAATATGGGTATAGATTTTGTTTTAATGAATATCTTCGTGGAATGTTATTAGGATTATGGAGTTGATGAATCTCGACAAAAAGACATTGCTACTATGGGTTCAAAAAGCAAATTAGATCCACGGGTGATAGATCTAATGAAATTGCTATTTGATCTTGAGACCTATAGGTGATGACATTCTTTTTCACTCTCTTTGTTCGCATTCTAATTCTCTTCCTTTCTTGTGTTAAGCAGAATTAATGACATCAATTGATAACTTTTACATGTTAATAAGATTAATTATATGCATGTTTTCAGGGCTGCCATGATGGAGTTTGAGATCAATACATCAGAAATGCCCCTTGGAAAGCTTAGCAAAAGTAACATTCAAAAAGGTTTGTGTTTGTGGTTTTTTCTTTTTGAATTGCATATTGTTTGCAAATATTCTGCTCATACAGGCATCAATGTTAGAAGCCACATTAGAAGCCAAGTACAAAAGACCCAAAGTAAACTTAGATTAGGTATCCCTACAGGAATTTGAACTTCTGGTCTCCGCAGTGAGATACCAGTGGTTTAACCAATTACGCTCAACCCCATTAATAATAAAAGGGGAAAAATAATTGTATTAATAAATCTTTCTTGGCATGAATTCTGAATTTTCTAGTGTTCCACCGGGTTTGGGGATGTTTCCTTGGAGGGACGGGGGAATGCGTTTCGGTGACAGGGGTACTGGGGCCTAAGTTTGGGAATGCCGGGGGGACGGCAGGGGAGCGGTGCTGACATAACACATATAGTATTAGTACTTGAAAACTAGTTTTAAAAAGATAAAGACCTATAACATAATAACTAGAGTCTAATAGTAGTATTCAAATGACAAATGTCAAAATTGAAAAAATATCAAATATAGACATTGCAGCGAGAATTTTCAAAATTTTAAATTTTTCATTTCATAATCATGTAAAAAATTAAATCACAATCCAATGTTCATCAAAATTACAATCAACTGATCAAGTTATCAAGATTCAACAACGTTCAAACTTCAAAAACAAAATACTAAACAGTAAATACTAGAAGTATAAACTCTGGAAGTGGTTGCAACTGAGACTAAATGTCTCTTTTATAATTTTATTAGCTTTAGGCGAGTTAGGGTTGCACTTTCGTTTTTTTCTTTTGGGAGCGTGACTTTTTGCGGGAAATATCTTCGAGTCCCTTGCCCTGTTGAGGAATGTTTAGGAGTGTCTGAGACGTCCGAGTGTCACCAACAGCGTCCCTCCTGAAAGAAACTTCTCTTCCTGTGTGGAAAATGTCTCAGGGCCGCCTGAGAAATGTGGCAGAGATGGAGGTGCAGCAGAGAAACGTTTTGGAGGCATCCCTCCGTCCCCGAGACATCCCCGTCTAGGAAACTTCATGTTTTTTTTTTTGGGGGGGGGATGCGCCTCCGTGGAACACTGGAATTTTCATATCATTGGAAAGCTGTAGTGTTAGTACTGACAGATTTGATATCTGAATATCCAGAAATCTAGCGACTTATGGAGAAAACAATGTTAGTTCATTGTGTCATATGGTTTTATATTCTAATTATCTGACAAATCAGATGTAATGACAAGCCAATTTTGTTTTGAGATTGGGTGTATTGCAGTACTTAATCTCCTTTGAAATATTGATGGTGTTATATTCATATCATAGCGTGTCATTTAGTTATAAATTACATCCCCATGGAAAATACAGGTCCAAAACTTGTGTTTTTTTTTTTCGCATTTATGTTTTAAAAACCAAAGTAGGGGTGTGGGGGTGACATCCTCCGGTGTTGTTGATGGGCAGCACCCTTGATGTGGGTGTGGGGGTAGAGCACCCATGGGGTCAAAAGAGCAGTGCCCTTGGTGCATGCGTTGTGATATGGGGCAGGGTAAAGCAGTGGAGGCTTCCCCACTCCTTCCAATCCCATATTAAGGTCTTTGAGACCACATGGACCTTCATTGTGCATGACATTTTCCAAATGAAGCTGAAAAATTCTCTAAAATAACCTGCCAATCAATCAGGTAAAAAATGGAAAGGAAGGAATTGTCTATTGGGAATCAAAATTCTTATGCTAGAGTGGCTCATAAATAAACTTGAATTTTATAAAGATCATAATTTAAACATGCTACCTGTATTCAGAAAGTAAAATTCCAAAAGATTTCTATAAGCCATCCAATATGAATAGCAACAGCAGCGGTAAAGGGCAGATTATTCTGGTCAAGGAGAGGTAATTTTGAATGAACAATTGTATTTTGTCACTCAAACAGTTTCCTCCAACTTGATCATTTCACAAGTATGGTCTCCCTCCAAATACGCTTGTTTAATTCCTTTCTGGTCCAAGAAGACAAAATTGAAGCACCTTCGAGTAGTCTTCATTAGGCCATTCTGAAGATTACCTTAACAGAGTGCATAAAGTTCAGCAAGAGGTGCATCATGTAGCTTGGGAGGAGTGAAGGTTGCCAATGCATCCAGAATAAATGTCAAGTTTTAGGATAGCTGCAAATGTAATAACACACTTATATTTTCTTGTATTTTTCAAATGCAACAATCTCTCTTTCTTTTATATTGGGAAAGAGGCTAGGAGAGACATGTCCCTTCATATGGGACATGTCTATTCAATATAATTTAATTAATCTAATAATGTTTCATCAATCAACTATTAATTTAGAATAATAGATTTAATATTGAATATTAAATCTCATATGATTAATAATAATATAATATATATTATTATTAATCAACTTATACTATATGTATTCTAAATTATCATACGATTGAAGCTACAAACATTAACACTCCCTCTTAGGTAGAGAAGATAAAATCTATCAAGATGCAAGTCACAATAAATCCATTAATTTTGAAAGAGAGGAGAAATCACCTCACTGTGATATTGAGAGATATGGTATATGCAGGAATATCAAGTCACATGATATTCACCATAGATCATAAATATCCATGGTATGTGCAACGACATCACGTCTCATGATATATGCCATATGGATAGTAAGTTTACGTAGAGACATGTCACTACGTGACATGTCTCATACGGTCCAATCAATATGTAATACTAAGTTCAGAAGGATCCTAATATGATCCATATGGATGCTAAGAAATCACATATCACATAACTCGTGATATGAAGTATCACCTAACTCGTGATACAAAGTATCACATATCACATAACTCGTGATATGAAGTATCACCTAACTCCTGATACAAAGTTTTACATATCACCTAACACGTAATATGAGGGATCACCTAATGTGTGATACCAAGTTTTACATATCACCTAACACGTAATATGAGGGATCACCTAATGTGTGATACCAAGTTTTACATATCACCTAACACCTAAGTTGCCGATTCGGGTTCGGGGACGGATCCGGGCTCGCGAATCCGGTTCGTGGATTCGTGAAATTTTTTTTTTGCCGTTTGGGTTTGTAGGGATTCGTGTGTGTATATATATATATATATATGCATTATACATAAAAATAATAAGAGAAATATACATAATTCTAAAACAGTATACATTCTAAAACATATATATCATTTCATAGTATGAATCTATATACAGTAT
>MU226169.1:2500759-2515294 GCA_018584345.1 Thuja plicata
ACCATACATGGCCCCAATCATGAAAATATCTTGCTTCAAGAGACTCATCATCTGGTACATGATCATGTTGAAATTTTGATCATAACATTATCCACAGGAGCAATTTCCCATACACAAGTGTACTTGTATGATTCCAACATGAGTGAATGTAATAAACTGTGGATTTATCCCCAGACTTGGCAACACCAGACATTCATGATAATGTGACTCCCTTCTGAAGTAGATATCAATCTTTTGAGCTCCTCGTCCAAAGTTACCTCTGAAGTATCAGACTCCCTCTGAATCTAATATCAATCTTCTTTCCTTGCAAGAGCATCCCTGGAAAAGATCAAGGCAAATAGCTCTTATAGTACGTATAAAAATATAGATGAGAGAGAGACTACAATGAGTAGATAAATGTAATATTCAAGGATAATAGATACTTATTTGCACATCAACATCCTTGACACAAGTTGCTTCAATGAAGGTCCATATACATCAAACCAGAAAACACCTTCTCAAATTATTTGAGAGACATCTCCCCTTTGAATCTTCTCCCCACTAAGGATGGTTCAAATGGGAGTGTAAAATTGGTTATTATCCCCCCCCACAATGTACAATTCCCACTCTTATATCGTTGAACAATTCTTATTTCTTCTTGTGAAATGACTTGATTGCTCCAAGAGAGGTGACACTATAATTAATGCTTTCTTTATAGAAAGAGACCCTTCCTTTAATATGTTCTTTGTTAATGCTTGACCACGATCATAGCAAATTATTATGTCTTTAATGAAAGCCGCTTTCAGGAATTTCACATAGACCCGTACACAATCCGTCATAACTTTTAAACCCTACACTTTCTCTCCAATCTCTTCGGTGAGATTCTTCAATATTTGTTTTTCACCAACATATCTAAAATTCAGAAAAATCCAACGGTGGATTTGTGAGATATGGTCCTTGTAGTGAGACTGTATTTTCTGGGACAGTCACACATTCAACATCAACAAATTACTCCCTTATATTTGCAGTCTGGCTTTGATACCATGTTAAGTTTTGGGATAGCTGCGTATGTAATAGCACTCTTATATTTTCTTGTATTTTTCAAATGCATCATTCTCTCTTTCTTTTATATTGGGAAAGAGGCTAGGAGAGATATGTCCCTGAAGGAGAGATATGTCCCTTCAGGGACATGTCTATTCAATATAATTTAATTAATCTTATAATGTTTCATCAATCAATTATTAATTTAGAATATTAGATTTAATATTGAATATTAAATCTCATATGATTAATAATAATATAATATATATTATTATTAATCAACTTATACTATATGTATTCTAAATTATCATACGACTGAAGCTACAAACATTAACACTCCCTCTTAGCTAGCGAGGATTATCAAACAGAATGTGTAGTGATCTCCTGTGTCAACACTTATGACCCTCACCATAGATACACAAAACATCAACAATAAATGGATAAGTGATCTGTTGCATGACACTTTAGTGATTTCATACATGTAGCCTGTAGGCATCTCTCAGATCTTAAGATGGGTAACTTAAGTGATATCATACATGTAAGTACCTCTCAGATTTTAAGACTAATATGTACTAGTTCTACATTTGGGAAGTCCTTGAAGTTGGTACTCTTTATTAAATTATTTTTATTTAAGATCTTCAACTTGAAGCTGGAAATCTTCATTCTACGCCTATAATTTAGGTATATTGAATCCTTAACTATCAAGGAGTTCAACTTGTTGAAGCTGGAAATACACCCTATTGAATAACGCACTCTTTTGGTGTCTGTCAGATTTGTATCAAGATGTGTCTTTACTCATTCTAAATTTTTAGGTTGCCTTAGTGAAGCAGTTACTATTTCTTTTTATTCCAGAAGTCCATTATGTTGAAAATGGTAAATCTTTATTCTTAATCTTAAAATTTAACATGCTGAATTCTGTACCCATCATATAATATGTGGTTTTGCTTTGAAATTTGCAAAATGCTTAGTTTAAATTCTAACCTTATAAGTTCACTTTCATGAAGGCCAATATTGTTGTACTCTACATCACATGTTCCCAGAGCACGCAGCCTGCATGAGTTGTAACTGTGATTGTCCATCTCTCTCTTTGGACCTCATCTTTGTAGTCTAACACCTTTTAGTTATACATGCTGTGGGCAGTCAATCATTTTTTTACTGCTATTTTGGGTGAAACTGTCTTTTCATTTAACTCTTATATGTTACTTTTTGGTTTCTTCATTTTTATGTGGGTTTAAATGTTGCTTTATATAAAAAGGAATGGAAAAGCAATGTGGAAATTTAATGTTCACAATTGAACAAAGTAATCATCAAGATTCGAGTTTGATGCATAAATGGAGTGCACTCGTCAAGACCAGAATATTGACATACAAAATGCCTATAAACAAAACTAAGAGTTAAATGTTGCCTAAATATGGAGTTGGAAACATAAATAATATCTATCTTTATGGATTTATGGTTGAGGTAGTACTAATAATTATTGGCAGTATTATTTTTTTTTGGGAGTTTTAAACTCTACGGTTTACACATGCTGATTTCTTCTTTTGTTTCAGGTTTTGAAGTGCTCACAGAACTTCAAAATTTAATCAACCGCAGGGACATTGATGTTTCAAAGGAAAACTTCATTATTGATGCCAGCAATCGGTTTTTTACAATTATCCCCTCAGTTCACCCACATGTTATTCGGGATGAAGATGAACTTAAATCTAAGGTACAAAGTTGTAATACATGTTTGATATTGCCTCTGCATGCTTCCTGATACATAAGATTGGTTTGTTGTAAGAATTTTTATTTTGATGCCAATTGGTTTGATCATAAACTTTTTGTTTACTTGGGTTTTCCTTTTCCACCATATTTTTACTCTTTACTGGGTTGTATTTTTCTTATTCGATTACATTTTCTTTATGTTCCAAGCTGTGTTGAAAGTGTGCCATTGCTAATCATCTTCTCAGTTTTGACCTTGTGTTGATAGGTTTTGAACTTGTATTTTGCTAGTTGTCTTTTCTAAGGGAAAACAAAGCTCATAGGAAATTCTACTTGGTGATGGATGGAGTTGTATGTAGCTCCTTAATGTGCAGATTTTCCTTGGATATGAGCATGTGGAGGCTTTGAAGACATAATGTGGTCCTTCATTGTCTTTTATGACATATGGCGTGTACTTATGTTTGATTATTTCTTCTGGGTTAGTTTTATTGTGGAAGTACTAATGATTTTTTTTTTTTGGGTCTCTTTGTGGAATAGATTCAAATGTTGGAGACTCTTCAAGACATTGAAATAGCATCTAACCTTATTAGCTTTGAGAATATAGATGAGGATCCTTTGGATGCCAATTACAAGAAACTTTGTTGCAATATATCTCCATTACCTCATGACAGCTCAGATTATCAACTTGTTAAGAAATACCTTGAGAAGACCCATGCACCAACACACAAGGCAAGGACATGAGTACCATTCTATCCAATATTGGTTCTTGTTTGAGGGGATTCCAGTTTGGTATTTCTATCTGTGAGGTATAATGATTTTTTTTTGGATTCTGAGTTTGTATAAATGCTTTACTCTCTCCAGGAGTGGGCACTTGAGCTGGAAGATGTATTTGCAGTTGACAGAGAAGGAGAAGATAATGCATATGCCAAATATAAAAATCTTCAGAACCGAATGTTACTTTGGCATGGTAGATTTGTGGTTTATTTTGAATTTTGTGTTTGGAGTGCATCTTTTTGTTAATAGCTTCTTAATTGGTGACCAACATTTAAAAGGCACAACATATAAGATCGATATCAGGAAACACATATCATTGAGAGTATGTTATTGCTATAGCATCCATGCTGTTTTACTATAGACTGTTTTGGCTTGATGTAGGCTCCCGAGTGACAAATTTTGTTGGTATCCTTAGTCAAGGACTTCGTATAGCGCCTCCAGAGGCTCCAGTAACTGGATATATGGTAAATATTTCCCATGTAGCAACGCTTATCTATTTCCTTGAGTAGGCCACAATATGCATATCTTAATAGATTTTCTTTGTTATTGCAGTTTGGGAAAGGTATCTACTTTGCAGATCTAGTGAGCAAGAGTGCTCAGTATTGTTACACACAAAAGAAAAATCCAGTGGGGTTGATGCTTTTGAGTGAAGTGGCATTGGGAGAAGTATATGAGCTAAAAAATGCAGAGGTATGCTGACTATGTTTAACAATAGGCTTGTTCTGTTGTCTTAATACTAGCTCAAATAGAAGAAATAAGAATCGACATAGGACTATTTTTGGCCTTGAAGTATTTTACCTTGTTGACTTCTGTAATGCTTACTTTGGCAGTACATAGAGAAGCTTCCCAAAGGGAAAAATTCAACAAAAGGTATTGGTAAGACAAAGCCTTCAGAGAAGGAATTTGAGCATTGGAGGGATGGAGTGACTGCACCTTGTGGTAGGCCTGTACCATCAGGTGTCAAGAACTCTGAATTGATGTATAATGAATATATTGTCTATGATACAGCACAGGTGTGGGCTGAAAATCCCTAACTTCTACTTTGTCGAAAGCTTTGTTTCATTTTCAATGATACTAGTGCCCATTTTGAAGCCGGTAGGCAAGGTGGCTAGAATTATTCTCTTCCATGATATTTACTAAGAGATGTTGTGTCTTGTTGTTCAGGTGAGACTGCAGTTTTTGTTAAAGGTGCGTTTCCATCACAAGTGATGATGACAATTTGAATGAAGTTTCTTGATTCCAGATTTTATTAAAAATAACTTATTTTACTTTAGCACAATCTGCAACGGGGAGCTTCTTATCTTCTGTAACAATGTCAATTTCAAGCCATTAATTTGTTTTGGTTGAAGTGCCTTAGATAAAATATGCTATGTTACTTCCTCAGATTTTTTTGCTATTTTGTTCATACCGGCTATTTGTTGGAATCTAGAACCAATTACGTCAATATCATTAGGGTATGTTTGGTTCAATATTGCAGAGTTGTTCTTAGGAAATAACATTTTGTAATCTCATCCCCATAACAAGACAAATGAGGCCAACGTTTTTGTTGCCAACTGTTCTATTTAATTTTGGAAAAGTTACACTTCTGAATCAGGCATCGTACTTGCAAAACTGGTTTATACTAACCCTTATAATTATGGCAGCAATTAAAGATTACAATGATGATGAAAACATGCACATAGGAAATGTTCATTTCAGAATCTTGGATGCTTAAAGAGGTATTATGTAATAAAGTATGTTCAAAGTTCACTTATCCATAATCTGGTCATTAATCTGTTTTGGAAAAGTTCCATGTAACTAATGTTGTCTTGCAATATAAAGGTTAATGTTTTGTGAAATGATTAAAGTAATCAAATCTTAGGCTAGATTTTGACATTTTCCTTGTGCATGCAAATAAATGGATTAGCATGGTTAGCTGGTGTTTCTTTTCAGTGTTAAAGAATACTTCTTACAATGCATTTTACGTCAAAGAACACTTCTTATAGTGCATCTAAATGTGACCACTTAAACATTGCAAGAGACATTTCTGAATAACACGCTAGAGTCATTGCCTTAGCTTGTCTTGTGGCTTATTGCATCAAATTTGTCGGGGAGTCTACTATTAATTAGACGTCCTTGCTGCATTTTTTGGAAATGTTATTATTTACATACTTGATTAAGGAGCCAAATTCCTTTGCTTCTAACAAAAGACTTGCAAAATTACCTTCTAGCGTTTGCTTCAAAACAAGATATTAAAAAAAAACTGAAAAGCCTGAAAACTAACGTGCGTTACAATTGTTGAACAAGTGGTATTTGAATAACCATTTTAAAAATGATTTTTTTAAATCTTCAAATTTAGATTTGCATAAAAAATTAAAGCCTTTTAAAAAGGCTTCTTCAAAAATAATTAAAATAAATTTAAACTTAATTAATTATAGAGATAAACAAGAAATATTTTTATTAAGTTTTGTTTTCAAATTAATTGTTTATAAGCATAAAAAAAATTAGAACAAGTTATTATTTAATTATGTATTTTCCTACTTATTTGATTATCATTTCAATTAGTTATATTTCTTCTAAGTCATCCACTTTCCTTTCTATCTTTTTTTATATGATTTCACAATTTTAATTATAATATTCAATATCCATTGAAAATAATTCTCTAATTTTTTTTTTGTATGGATTGTAATTTCTTGTTTTTAGCTTTTTGCTTTGCGTCTAATATGTAAGTTTCTAGAAGTCTTTGGATGTATCTAAGTCATATAATGAGACAATTGTAATTTTCTTAATCATTTGTTCAAGAAGCGCTTGTAGTGTCTTAATCAATACAATAATAATTTATTTGAGATGATGTAATGCATGGTGATTCACAAATAAAATAACTTTTTATTGATCCTACTAATAGGTTGTAATGGGATATACTAACATTTTGGTTGTTGATCATGCAAATCTAGGTGTTAATTTGTTTCGATTTTTCCTCGCCCATGATTAAAACAACATAACAACCTTGATTTCTTTTTTGGTTGATGTGATGATGTCACTATGTATGGGATGACTTTGTTTTCTTTTCTACGGAAATGAGGGTTTAAGCAGGGTTTGATCTAGTTGGAAGCAATCTAGGGAGAAGGTTGTAGAGAATTGTTATTATTCCAACTTTCACAACTATTTCACATTTGCAAATTCTTTATCTAATTCTAATAAGAGTTTTTCATGAAAGTGAATTTTCTTTTGTGTGAAAATCTTATAAAATGGATTGTTATGCCAAGAGGCGTATACAATGGTAGTAATTTGTGTCCATTCTAAATTTTTGGACCATACACATTTTTAGATTTTAGATAAAGGTAAGCTTTTGGCTTTTTGATGTGATAAAAAAGCCAAATGCTTTATTTGCTTTATTGAATAGGGACCTTACTTAACATAATTCTACTTCATTTGTTATATTCAAAGGATTTATTTTTTTATAATCTTAAGGGGAAAGCTACTCTCTACAATTCCAACCTTATTACCTTTGTATTACTTGTCATATTGGATAAAATATGAAAATGCATTTTTATACTAATAAGTATTCATAAGTGATTTGTGTTAGCTAAAAAGTGAAAAAATGAGTTACATGATGTATTGGAGAATTATGAATTTAAAGAACACCAGGCTCGGGTGAAAGGATTATTAGATAAGAAAGCCACAGATAGATCATTCAAGGTGGGTGACCTTGTCCTACTATGGGATAAGTAAAGAGAGTTGAAAGGAACACATGACAGTTTTAACTCACTATGGAAGAGACCACTCCAAATTAGAGAAGCTTGTGGGGAAAACTCGTCCTACCTTGCATATATGGATGATACACACCTACCCCTTCCCTATAGTGGGCAACATTTATAGCTCTATAATAATTGAGGTGGTTGTTTTCCTGTCTTTTAACACAAGTTAAATAAGAGTTTTTGGCTTTGTCTTTTGCATTTTGGTTTGTGTTGTACTTCCTACTTCATGGCCTTTATAGATAGTCATTTAATTTCTTTTGACTCTGTTGGCCAATGGATAAATGCACTGATCTCCAAAGATTCTGGATTCTTTTGCGTCCTTCACAGTTGTTGTCCCCAGTAAGAGCCAACTATTACCGCACCACCCTCCCTCCCCCATTTTTAACCAAACCAAATTTATAAATTTGCATTCAATCCAATGGTTGGCTTGCCCATAATGTATGTTAGCCAAAAGCTTTAAGATATGCAATTATGTGGTTTCAGTTCTAAATTTCACTTCCAAGTCTGCCATGTATAGACTTGTTATGTATCAATAAAAAAGACAAAATGATTAAATGTTGAGATAACAACTTTGATAACATGTCCCTGGTATTGCTCTGAGCCATGTGACCAAATTTTTTGATAACCCACCTTTTACTTTGTGAAATTTTAATGCTTATATTTTCAATTTAGATCCAAAATGCTTTAAAATTTTATCTCGAAAAGCTCCATCATAATTAAACTCTTCCACATTTTTGATTGTCTCATCCTCATTGGTACATGTTCAAAGTCCAATTCCTTCCTAGTAAGAAGTTGTGATAAGTGTTCCAAAGAGGCAAGAAGTGATGAAAATTAAATTAAAATCAAAATTAAATATCTTCACTTCTTGAAAAACAATTGAGGCTGTGATTTTGACAAATTAAACGTTGTGAAATCATAATCCATAACTCATAACCAGGTTATGAGTTTCAAAAAGTGAATGCAAATGGTTACCAATGGTGAAAAGTAAATCTAGAGTAAGTTATGAATGATAAAAGTTATTGGAGAACCTAGGAATTATGCATTGTGAAATCACAATTCATAACCCATAACCAGGTTACGAGTTTCAAAAAGTGAATCTAGAGTGCAGAGGTAAGTTAGAAATAGTGAGAAGTAAATGCAGATGGTAAATTTATGGAAAAGAAGAATTAAACATAACTACTTTAGTTATGTAAACTAACAAAAGCCCAATTCTTTAATTAGTTTGTAAGATTTTAGCTTTTTCATCATCTCTTTGCATGAGAAGACTCCCTTTGCTCTGGAGATGTCATGGAATGAAGTGTAAAGGTTGTTGCATTAACACATAATGGATTTGGGGAAAAGTATTTGGAATCTCCCAAGTAAATATGATGCACAATTATAAAATCATGTTCCACAATTATTGTTCACAACCTCTCTGCTTGTGCACAATGTGAAGAAGGGTTTCAACATCTTGGAAGCATGAAAGGAATATTGTAGATATGGCTGAGAAATGCAAAAACACAAGCAAAGCAAGCTAATTGTTTGACAGAGTCCCTCTTCGATCTAAGTTATAGCCAATAGAGGAATGAACATATTGCAACTTGTACGCAATAGAAATCTTTGAAATGGTCTTAGACAACCCTCAAAGCATAATGGTAGTGGGATTTTATAAATGATTGGGAGCACAATGATTGCATGATTTCTAGAGGATGCATTTGTTGAAAAGTTCAACATGTGAAGATCATGTGCATTAATTGTATACCCCCAATGCCTTGTGGAGATTTCATTTCATGAAATGCGGTTGGTGGGAATGAAACCACATTCCACAATCTTGCCAACATTCTCTCCGCGCATACCATTATGGACACTTTGAAATGGGGTATCACTAGTACAAAAAACATCAATGTATGACTAAATAAACTACTGAAAATTGCATATAAATGACTAATTTTGGTCATGTGACCATTAGTAGTTTATTGCTAGTCATTTATCTCACGACCTAATTTATGACTAAACTATTTGTCATTTATTTAGTTATTGATTTAGTCATGGTACTCATTTAATTAGTCATATATTTAATCATTAATTTAGTGCTATATTTAGTTATATATTTAGTCATATTAGGTCACGATGGAATCAAACCACTATCCTCCTTGGAAAGAAGGTGCTATTCCATTGAGCTAGTACTCTTTAAAGAATAATCATACCATGTATAATCATAAAATAAGCATATGACATCTCTGAAAAATATTTGGGATTTTTATGATGTGATCTTGCAGATTTGTATTGGTCATTAAAACACTTGGATAAGAATGTCAAAACCAATTAAAACTGAAAATCAAAACTTAAATTCATAATGGCTACAACTAAGTCAAGTTAGAATCACATAGAAGATAACCCAAGAATTTAACCTACGGGGAAAGAAAAATTATTCTGGAATAACACAAGCAACATACAAAGTTCCTTCCAACTAGAAAGAACATGTACCATGGCTCCATTCCTTAACCTCAAAAGGCAAAAAGTTAACCCCAAGTTTCTAGCATACAAACACAACTATTGATCCAGACATTAATATGACAACAACAAAACTCAATGCAAATAGAAGCATGCAACACATGTGTACATTGTATGATATATGCATACATATAAACATACATAGAACATCATTTTTTCCAAATTTAAATAGAAAAAATGCATGGCTAGCCTCAAATGTCATAAATATGCAAGTGCACATTGTTAGAATAACTGAGAGGGGGGGGAGGGGGGGTGAATCAATGGCCTTAAAAATAATTCTAAGAATTCAATTAAAAACTTATGTCTTAAATATAATACCCTCTAGTTATCTTTCAGTCCATCAAGATGTATGCCTTAAATAAACTTAACAAATTTAAACTGCTCAGTGTGATATATTGTTTATCATTTCTAGACTTTACCGAATAACAGTAAATAAACTTAGTATTAACCGACCAATCTAGTTTCAATAATGTGTAAAGCAAAATATGAATGCAATGAAACATATACACATTTGACACAGATTTTAACGTGGAAACCATGCTAAGGGAAAAACCACTTGGGATCGGTAACCCAAAATATTTTCACTCTGGTGAAGTGAGCTTGGTGAAGAGCCAACCCTGTTAAAGGTTACAATACACATTGTTAAATGTGACCTTGTTAGAGGATTTAAAACTAACAATTTGTCTTTTGACCTAGCACTCACTATGATGTCAACAAGAAAACCTTTTGATACACTTGAGTATCTCAATACAATAAGGACTGTTAAATCCCACTTGGGTAAGAGATTTTCTGAATCAATGGTTAAACTGATACAGTAAATGATCTGTTCAAAATACAACTTTAACTTGCAAATATTCAGATCTATTGTTAGTCCAATAATACCTCTCTGATCAATGTTCACTTCAGTTCCTTTGTCCCCTTTCTTTGCTCTGCTCGGTGAATGCTCTGTCCTCTGTTGCTCGGTGTCTGCAGAATTTCTTGGCTTTGTTCTTCAACTTGTATGATCAGATCTGCATGAAGAATTCAATCTTCACCAAAATTATACTCAGCATTCCTCTTTTCATAATGAATTCCTTCTCTTTATATAGACACGATTAGCCGCTCAATCTCCTTGTTTTTTGTCGTAGATCACTTCTTGATCCATAAAACTCATCATGCTTGCTTTATCCCGTAAAGCTCTGCTTTAGTTTTATCCTGCAAATCTCTCCATGATAGCTATGAATAAAACACACTTTAAATCTCCTTCATGCTTTAGTTTAATTGATTGTTAAGAATAAAGTAATTAATCAGTCAATCTCTAAATATAGCTCTTGCTAGCTAAGTAGTTTTGTCGTTCTTTAACTTCAGTTTTGATCGGTCATCAACTCCAGTTAGCTCGGTCATTGACTTCAGTTATGCTCGGCAAGAAATTCAGTTATGCTCAGTAAATAGCTCTTGCTCGGTTACTGCGGTGCTCGGTATACACTGTGAACTGCTCGGTGTTCACTGTCTGTCAGTGTGCACTATCCGTCGGTGTTTACTGTCACTCAGTGTATACAAATATTTTATGTTTTACCGACCACATAAACATTGTCTTTTCAACTCTTTAAGGTTATGACCAACATGTGTATGAATAATCATACCATATCAAGTTGACATCAATGACAATACAATACATTAACTGATTTAATGTATTGCATTCACTTTTGCATCTCGGTGATCATCAACTTATCATCTTCAAACATTCAACCAGTTATAGTTCATCAATCTCTCCATTTGGCATTGATGACAACATACTATGAAATATGCATTATAAAATATGCCATAACATACCAAATTTATTGTTCTATAACCAATTCAAATATCCGAATCTCGGTAAGCTCTTGTAGCTCATATTTGATTCTGGTGTGTGCTCTCCCTTTCTTCATTCCCTTCAATGGATAGGTGTAGCAACTCTGTATTATGATTTTGTAGAATCTCGTCTCCCTTTTCTGGATAGATATGCAATGTTAACATTTTCCAATTCTATCCCATAAAGCTCTGCTTTAGTTTTATTCTACAAATCTCTCCATGATAGCTATGAATGAAACACACTTTAAATCTCCTTAATGCTTTAGTTTAATTGATTGTTAAGAATAAAGAAATCAATCGGTCAATCTCTAAACATAGCTCTTGCTAGCTAAGTAGTTTTGTCGTTCTTTAACTTCAGTTTTGATCGTTCATCAACTCTAGTTAGCAAGAAGATGAGAAACAAGATGTGGGTAAAATACACAAATATTGAAGGTGCTGGAACAAGAATTGAAAATGATGACGCCCCATCCAATGGATCTGGTGGCATCACCATCTCCAACTAAATTGCACAAGTAAGTATGGAACTGCATTATGACAAGTTATATTATGCATCGGTTCCATTTACATATTGATCATATAGACAAAATTAGCATTGTTGAAGATGCACTATATTGTTACTTGTAAAAGAACCATCGGTTAATGGGTACAAATTAGCATCGGTGAGCACACACAGAAAAGTTGACACTACTTACCAAAATGTATCGGTTATTACACAAAAGCAAAGTCACTAAGTGTAAATCGACAGACATCGGTAATCCTTGAGCTGACAAAAGTTTTCATCGCCATTTTATTGACAATCATCGGTGAAGTCACCAAAGTTGCTAGCAATCCTAACACTCTGCGCCTACACCGAAGATGTTGCTTATGTCTCAACCGATGAACTCAATCTTTGTATACCGATGAGTTATTGGGAATTAATGAAAACTTAGGGCACAAAAGTTATAAAAGCGAGATGGAAGAACTCATTTTGCACCCGCAATTTTTGAGCAACCAAGCAGAGCTACGCAGAGTGATTGAAGAGAAAATTGAAGTGCAACCTCAGCAAGATTCTAACTCAACTCAAAGGATTCACGAGCGATCAAAGAGATTCAGTAAGTACCTGCATTCACCGACCGCACTGTTTAAATTATGAAAAGCCCTAAATTTATTAAAACGATGGCATTTACTTCTAGAGTTGAAAAGTTGAAAGAAGATAAGAAGAAAATGATCAAGCTTATCAGCAGAGGCACTCTGTGATGAAGTTGGAAACCTGAAAGAAGAGCACAAGCATCTGGAAGTGAAAGGTCTCACAAATGTATTACACTTTCCCAGAGTTTTCAAGACAGAATGGATAAAGATAGTTCTTAGCAGAATGCATAACTAGACTTTATGGCTCAGTAAGCGAAAACAAATAAAAAAGGATTTTATTCATATAGTTACCAAATATCCTACAACCAACAATCCACAAGCTCACAAGCACCCATCCCTGAAGGAAGTGGAAAAGTTAATTGGTGCAAAATTAGACAAAAGAGCTCTCAAGGTCAACACTATCATCGACGAAGAAATCAAGTTTGGTGCATGTGTGGTAGGATATAAGATCTTCCAGGCTAGCAGAATGAATAGCATAGAAAGTACTGTTATGAGCACAACTTACAAAATCATCAAGCAAGGAAAGAAGATGGATCTTGTAGAGATTTTGTTGAATCAACTTGAGGAGACATGAACACCATAAGATATTCAAACAAAAACACTTGTAAGTTTGGTTCCCTCATTATGTGCATATTCTTTTACTTTGAAGAATACTTTCCTTCCATAGGCAAAGTAGTATGGGATACAAGCAAATCGGTCACCATACAAATATGTGAGCGTATAGAGTCATTAGGAACAAATTTTGATGACCTAATGAATGAGTACTTCAAAGCATTTAAAGAAAAGATGCAAGCAAGAACTAGGATAACTAAAAGTTTGATAGAAGAATACAAAGAGGATATATGCTTCATGGTAGATACAGATTTTACCCATATCAAACCAGTAATACCTAGGAAATCCTGGTTATCACATTTGGAATATGAGATCAAAACAGGATAGGATACTGAGTGCATCAAGGCACTATTAAATGAACCAGTTGACAATAAGCAACCAAGATTTGGCACCTATGAAGAAGCCAAACCAAAGATCAAGACAGATCTTACTGTCAATAAAATTATGAACAAGAAGGAAAAAAATGGTTAAAAAGTTAACCAAGCAATTTATAGTCACTGAAGAAGGTGAAGAGGAAATAGAAGGGAAGGGGGAACAAACAAAAGGATAGTCACCTATCGGTGAAGAGACAAAAAGGAATGAATCAGAGGGTACACAGTCAGATTCTCCACCTCCTCCTCCACCTAAGAAAGCAAGAACAACAACCACTTCTAGAACAAGAAGAAAAACTACAAAGGAATCAACTCCTTCACCACTTAAGAAAGGTAAAGTGAGAACCTACAAGAGAAAACTGGTCTCACCTAAGGAAGTACAGACCAAAAGGAGGAAATGGGTCAGGACAAAAGAAGATCTAGAAGACTCAGCTATGGATGAAGCTGACATAGATGTGCAAAAGGGGAATGAACCCTTGATTCCAAACACAATTGATGAAATCTATAAGAATATCTCAGAATCACCATCTATTTCTGATCCTAACATTAGGAAATGGTTAAAGTTTGATCCAGAGGACCAAAACAAGATTGAAGATGCTATAATTGGAAAAATGTGCAAACATCATTATGTTCCACTACAATTCTTAGATTATGATGTTGCTAAGGAACTATCAGCGAGATTGTCTGCTAGATGGACATTTGCTCTGCATCAAGAAAAAGAAATAAGAGAAAGAGTACTTTCTACTCTTATGCCTTCAGATTCAAAGAAGGAAGAAATAAGTGAGATGATGAAGAAATATGAAAAATAGTTCTCACCAAAAATGAGAGCATATGAATTTCTCAAAGGGAAGCTAATTGATCTTGATCAA
>MU226169.1:2518587-2545731 GCA_018584345.1 Thuja plicata
ATATAGAAAGATGAACAAATAGATAGGAATATACAAATCTGATGACTCAAAGGTTAATGGGCCAACCACATAAAAAGTTTTAGAGGTACTGATTCACCCCTCCCCTCTCAGTACATCATTCCAATAAATCCAACAATTATTTCTCATGAATTTAAAGGACTATGTGAGAGAAGAATATGAATTACTACCTACACAGAGTATCTCATTGTGGAGGGAGTTTGAGCAATGGTTTCTTGATGTATTTCATGATGCAAGTGAAGAAGACACGTGTTACGAATGGTATGAAGACCAAAGTTGCATCATGGAAAGGGATCCTAACATGTCTCTACTTGATGCATTTTTTTATTTTGGAGAGATTTGAGGGGGAGTCTACAACACATTTGTTTGTAAGGATGGTGAGAATTTATAACAAGATACCATTGAACATCATACCTCCACGTAAGGAATTCATAAGAAAATTTTGTGAGTTGGGAATCTTTCCAGATGACCCTGATCTGATTCTTTTCTTTCAACTATTAGAAGAAGATGATGAAGACAGAGAAACATAGGCTTATGATTAGATTGAACAAGATGGAAATCTTAGTGATGAAGAAGAAAATATGTGTTATAAAGATAACATGCAAGAAGAAAATTAGAATCACATTATGGAAGAAAAACCTTACATATCTCTAGTGGATACATTTTTCAAATTGGAAAGATATGAAGGTGAATCTACAACACATTTGTTCATGAGGATGGTGAAAATTTATCTTGAGATACCATCTAACATCAGGCCTTCACATGAGGAAATCATAAGAAAGTTTTTGGATGAGGAAGATGAGTGCACTAGTCATACAGAAGGTAAAGAAACATCCATACTTGAGAGCCATGGTGATACTTGTAATAACATGCAGGAAGAAAATTTGGATCTGGTTGAAGAGGAATCTGTACATGGTGAGATTTATATGCAAACAAATATCAATGACCATGATGATGGGGGTGAAGAATTTGTAAGTATAGAGATAATTTCATATTTGTTGGATATCGAATATCAAAAACATGTTCAAAAAAATGGTGAATTTTTTTCTCAATCCACCATGATAAACAAGTTGACAGATCGACACATACTCAGGGGGTACTAGATGAAGGAGATGATGAATTTCAGGAATCAATTTGTGGAGATGTAGTAGAACAACATGTGATATATGAACATGAAGAAGTTTCAGATGAAAGCTCTCATGGAGACATACCTGAGCTCTCTATGTTCATGAATCCATTATTTGAAGAGGAAGAAAAAGAAGATGTGCCTAATTTCTTTATGTTCTTTAATCCATTATGTGAAGGATATTTTATATACAATCAAATCTATCAACATCATGATGAAGGTAGAAGTCCTAATGATGATTTTGAAGTTGATAAAACTCAAAATATGCATTCAGAAGGTGAAACATCTTTGAGTTCATCCTTTGATCAAGAGTTGTATCAGACTTGTGAATATGAGATTAAATCAGCCAAGCATAATGATGAGAATATGTTGAAGGAAAATTCTGAAAATTGTCCAGGTATCCCACCTGATCAGATTCTTGATATAAAAGAAGTAATAGTTCCTGAATATGAGCTATCTTCAAAGCCTTTATGTGAGGAGAAACAATATATGGAGAAGGGAAATGGGGTAGATTGTGTGTAAGGAAACATCCAAGAAGAATAACTTAATTTAAGTACTTGTATGACTGATTAAATGCATAGGGATCCTCCATCCAGCAAAGAACAGAGTGCACCTGATGATTTCTCAAAGGAAAACATAATTAGATACCAACGAGTGTATTGATGAAGCAATGCGTATTGTCCATAAGGATGATAATTCAGATACAACAAGGGATCAAATGTTGGGGCCAAATAATTCTGAAATTTTTCTATTTTCAAATACTCTATTTGACAAGGAAAAGGAATGATATAATATCATATTTACGAGATCGAAAGTGTTGCATGATCATAATCAGGTGTTCGACAGAGGGAAAGAATGGTGTTCACTTTTTGGGGCCAGGGGCTACCAAATTGAGACCTAACAAGACATAGAAGGCTACATTCAAGAATTCCCAACTCATTCTCAATACCTGAAGCCATTTTTGTCTTGAACATGGAGTATTTCTAAATTTTACTTCTTTTTGTTTGGTTATGTTATATTTTATTTCTGTTTTGGTCTGCTTCTCCAGAGACAACTGGGATCTTGTTGCATCCAGGTATGATCACACATCCCAAAAAAGAGCCACTGGTGGAACCCAAATTTGCAAATCAATTTGCACATTTATTATAGCTTAGGGAAGTATTTTTATGCCTATATCGATGAGATCTATTTTTTTTATATACTGTTGTTTTAACTTAAGGTTCTTATTCATATTAGAATTCATATTATAGCCATTGTATATGTTTTCATGGTCTTTTTTAATTTCTTATTCTTATGCAGATCTGTTTGACATTTTAATCTTCAACAAAGATCTATGGTTGGTGCAATCCCCCAAATAAAAAATGACGGTATTTAAGCATCAAGGCATCGCACATTGTCACCATGTGTCGGCCCACAAAGATCTATGATTAAAGATCAAAATCCATCGATGATTGTCATAATCCTGCAATTAGAAAGTGAATGTCCTTTATCCATTAAGGGAATGCGCCTAGTTGACACATGTCCACCAAGATCTCACATGGGTGGGGTCAAAGACAGTTAAACCATTGAGTAGATCAGACTTCATCTAATGGCTGGTGTAATCCCTCAATCAAAAGATGCCCATCCTTTATTCATTGAGGAAATACATAGTATTGATGCGTATTCTAGGACCCACCAATTTCGAGCAGTCAGGATGGAAGATATGTGGTTAAATCTTGGATATGATGGATGGTCAGTGTAATGCCTAAAAGAAAAGATGCAGGTTCTTCATCCTCAAAGGCATCACTCCTGAATGATGTGTGTCCCAGACCCACATGTTCTGAGCAATGTTGATAATCTATTAAAGCAAGGAAAGGATCGACGGTTGGCACATTTCCTTGATCAAGAACTAAGCATTTTTTATCCATCAAGGGAACGCGCGATGATGACATGTGTTATCAAAAATGAAAAGGACAAAATTCTTGGGTGGCAGCATTGACGTGGATTTATCTTCATCATTTTAGTATTTTAATTATATTTTTATGTCTGTTAGGGTCTTTGTCTGTTATTTGATATGTCAACGTCTTCATGCAAGGTTTTGAAGGTTGCGAGTACTATGGATTTGTTTGATGATGAGACAATACGATCTTCAAAATGATGAGGATATACATGCGTTCTTAAAGGAATATCCATGAGGATGGAGGATTCTAGAGGGTGGTCGACAACGTCGATGATCTTGTTCTTGATGACAAAGCTATTCGAAATGCCAGTGATAGTACTTGTTATCAAAATAGAATATCTGGATGAACATATGATCAAAGTACTATGATGGTCATGGAGAATAATTATCTCAAACAAACCACAATGAATTTTCTAAAGAAATTATTATTATGAATCCTAATGGCTGGAAACCGTTTTAAACAAGGATGTTAAACATTTTTTAATTGTATCTTTTAGGTGCAGTTGTTGATCTTAGGGTTAGGTTTTAGTTATGAAGAGAAACATTGGTCTAAATATTGTACGCATCCCTTGGACTTTATATAAATAGGGATTCCAAGACCATGTGGAAAGAACCATTATGGTCATTATTATTGTTCCTAGTTTAGAATTTGATCACAATTGCAACATGGACTTAAAGGTACTATTATTTCAAAATCAATAAAAGATAAGTGTTTTCAGTTTCACTTGTGGTAAGAAAGTTTGATTCATTTTAGTTAGTCCCTTTCAATTATTGAAGGTAGATTCAATTTCTATTCTTTCAATGCTTGTGTAGATATTTTGTATGTCTCATATCCCTATTTGATTATCAAGGAGTTTGTGAAAAGTTAGTGTTTCCAACTTCTTACTCAACTGGTCTCCCAACCATAGGAGTTAAATTCTTTTGAACTAACAAGGATATAAATAGGCTTCATTTATCTACATCTATAGAATTTGAATAGTTGATGATATTGGAACATATACTATCTTGCAGGGTTGTACATAGGATTGGAATTGGATTGACTCTATTGCCCAAATTGAAATAGGCACTAATCTTATCAATTATTGGATATAGTCATGTAGTTCATTGCTTAAAGTTGCTGAGATATTCTATCTAGCTTTCATTCAAGTTGTACACATTTATTAAGTATTCTTACATTTTACAAAAGCATTCTTAGTCTTGCAGTTTATGTTTTGATTGATTACAATTGAATTTATTTCAAGTATATGTTTTCCACACTTGAAAGAGAGGTTTGCGATGCTATCATATTTGCTATAAAAATCCTTAAAGCTTAAGGTATAGGCCTACCAGCCTTGGTCCTACAGAGCCAGAATTACAGAAGTTCCAACCTTGGTTTCATTTGAACTTGTTAGCTAGCCAAATCACTTGGGTTTCCCATCATTGGATCGACATGTACATAGGAAATCCAATCTGTTGATTTGAGCACCAACACACCCTAGACCTAAATTCAAGAAACATCCATTTAAATCAGTAGAAGATGATCTATCAGGTGCGTCTTCATCAGTTCCATATGGTGTTCTTCATGTAGAAGACATTAGGGATTATATATATGCAAATATTGAAGATTTAGGAGGCTCCCAGTTGTTAAATATTTATATGAACAAGATATCAGTTGATTCTAAGCTAAAGGAAGAATTCAAGGTGTCAAAGGATAATAAATTTACACAAGTTATCAAATTTCTATATTTTGATGAAAACAATTGGGTTCGGTATGTCTTGAGTTGGATTCACACTAAATTTATGTGGTTAGACAAGCCTTAAAAGATCACTAAGGAAGAAATTAGAGAGGTAACTGGTTTGTGGTCATCTAGTGACTTGGCTATTCTGAAATCTGTAAAGAATCAAACACTCACAGATGCTACTGGTGCAAAATTTGATAAGAGAGAAATGGATATTATTGATATCATTGGACTGGATGTGATTTTTTTGCTTGATGGTGATTGAATATAGGGTTACAATTCAAGCAGGGACAATTTAGTCTTAGGTACAACTATCTATGCTACTTAGTAGATGGTTACTTGGAGAATGCAAATGTGATTTGTGTGAGTTTCTATAGAGTTAATTGATGGATAATTTGGCAAAGATAAAAAAGGACAAGGAGCATGCATTCGAGTATGGTAACCTAGTTATGGGCCCATTCTTCTATTTTTTGATTGAGGTTTTTGGTGTTGGAAATGTGTAATGGGAAAATGACAGATCGACATCTGTGTAGATTAGAGATTTTTTCTACATGGTTGACATCAAGTCTAAGAAGAGAACTCTTTGGGGTTTCTTCAAATATTTTAAGAGTAAGATGCAATCTAGGGAAATGATCCCTAATTCTATTGTGGAGAAATATGATGACACAATTTGATTCATGATTGAAATTAATCAATGCCTAACGGAAGCAGTGGAGCCAAGAACATCATGGATCATGCCAATGGGGTATGAGGTAGACGAGAAAATTCTTCACTTATATGCTCAAAATATGTTGAGTAAACCTATAGATACTACAGAGGAACTATTTGGTACTTATAAAGAAAAACATTTGAAGTTGCATACTAAATTGAAAAAGGCTCACATAGCAAGAAAGGTCAAAAGGGAAGTTGAGAGCTTGGCATAGAGTATGGGTATTCTAGTGTAGACATTTAGGGAAGAAAGGAAGAAGTGAATGGAAGAGGAGAAGCCAATTAAAATTCATGCACGTTGTTTGGATGAGTCTTCATCCTGACCTAGACAGAAAAAAAATTTGAGACCCTCTGCTAGTCCTCCTAAGCCTGTCAACACCAAGAAAAAACAAAAAGAAAAACCATTTGGGAAGGAAGCTAAGAAAATGAAAGATAAGAGCACCAGGAAATATACTACTTCTAAGGATGATGATGAAGCCACAAAATCAGATGATGCAGTGAAAGAGTTGAAATATAAGGGCACAAAATATTTGAGGGTTATTAAGGCAAAGCCATCTGAAGATGTGAAGGTAAGAAAGAAGATGAAAATTGAATCTGATAAAATTAATATGTCAGTTAGTGAAGTTGAAGAAATCTATACTAGTACATGGTAATTTGAAACCACTTTTGCAATTTTATAATAAATTTGATAAATATATGAAATGAGTATTAGAGGAAGCCACTGTTAAATACTTGAAAACATTCAAGAGGGCTCTTTTAGAAATCATGTCTGAGATTCCTAGACATCCATTTCATCTACTAGAAAAGAGATGAGTCAATGCAAAAGATGAAGATGATAAGTCGAAAGAAGAAGTTTTGATAAGTTTATGTCTAGTTATAGCTACAGAGGAAATGAAAATGATATTCAAGAAGGCTAAAGACCATTTTAGAAGAAAATCAAGGATAAATAGGCTTATGATTGGTTGGAAAGATGAATTTGTGAGGGAAATAGATAATATTTTGAAGAAAATCAATTTGATGTTGTCAGAGATTCAACTCAAGATGTAAATGACACATTTGTTCCTGATAGTGAACTAGTTGATGCTAGTATTCCTGTTGAAGTCAATATTCCTGAAGTTAATGTGTCTATTGGTCTAGAGGGAAAAGTTGCTGGAGAGATGAATAATGAAGAGAAGGGAGAAAAGGTCACTAAGGTAATGCATCCAGAGGTAAAGATTGAGGCAAGAGACACTGTAGAGGTAGTAAAGGTTTTTTTAGAAAAGGACAGCTCGGAGTTGGATGATTCAGAAATCACTCAAGGGCCTATCAATTTGGCCACATTATCTCCAATCCAAAAATTGAAACTTGCTTCATGTTCTCAAGCCAAAGAAAGGGAAGAGATTATGAGATCTCATGTTGAAGATAATGAATTGTTGAGTCTTGCTTCAGGTGTTTTAAAAAAGATCATGCCCACACATGTCAAATATCCATCTGATACCCACTCTCATCAGTTGAAGATCCTCATTAAATCTGTAAGTACATAGTTTTAATCATTAGAGAAGTCTTCTTAGATAAAATTCAAGAAAGAATTTTATGTTAATAGATTTAGAGATTTAAAGGAAATGTTTAGGAATGATAGGACATTACTGGGCAATAGTGTCAAGAATATTCAAAATGCTCTATCTGAGGGAGGTAATATATAGAAGTCTCATGTATCATTTCCCAAATTTGTTGATGACATTGAAAAGAAGATCAAGGATAATGAAAAGAAGTTATCAAAATTTTCATAACCTTTTAATGCTTTAATAGTTTCTACATCTAATCAAGAAGGTCAAGTCATAGCTTTTCTTGAAAATATTAAGAGTTTAGTGCATGAAAAGGATAAGATTGTTGGTAGAATTGGTGAACTGTGGAATCTGATTTCTCCTAAGTAAGGAACTATATTCAATTCTTTGAAGGAAGCAAAGGAAACCATGGTTATAAGTGACCCATCTGATCTTTAGACTACAAAAATTCAATCCTACTTCTTTTGCGGGAATATTTCAATTTTGGAGAGTCTCAAACAAGGTTGGGACAATGATTTGAGCTTGTTATAGAATATTTTTTCTGATGTCTTCAAGTTGATGTAAGTTTTTAAAAGTATGTTTGTACATATGTTAGATATATATATGAATTTTGTATGAATCTTGGGTATGTGGATCCCTTCCTTTTCCATTGTTGTCAAAGGGGGAGTGAAGGGAAGTGAAAAATGTATGTAAAAGTCATATCCATCTCAGGGGAGCATAATTTTTTTGAATTTTGAAGAGTTCATACTTGGTACTAATTTTGAAACTTAGTCATTTTTCACTGTTTCCATAAATGCAAAATGAGGAGATTATTTGTAAAGAGACACTGCTCAGATGCTTGGATGTTGTCATTGATGGAAACTTATCTCAGTTTACCCATCCACCTGATAGATTTTGATCCAACTGGAAGTCTTTTTGGAGGTTTTGCTAAGTCTGGTCAACAAAATTTTGTATTTGGTCTAGTATATACTCTCAGTTCAATATTTTGAGGCACGAATCTAAGGGAATATTTATGAATGTCTATTCTACCACATTCTATATTTGTGAAGTCCGATCTTATTGGTTGTGCAAGCTAGAAGGCTCTGTATATCAGATTTTGATTACTAGTGAAGAATTACAACATGGTGTAATCGATCCTTATGCAAATCTATTGAATCATTTTTGGTGATTTACTTTTGTGATCGAGGATGATTAGACAACTTGTGGGATGGTGTGTATTGGATTATTTTAGTTCACATTAGTATTTGAATTTATATCTAGTTGATTGATTGTACATGTTTCACTATCTTCATAAGTATTCTTGAGGCTGACCTATACATGATATAATTTCTTGTTTCAGATATATAAGGATGATATGTTTTGGTAATTTTAGTATGATGATGATATGTGGAAGGAAATTATAGTGATTAAACACAGTTTCATGTGCATATGAAAGTGATTTGAGGTTCAAATCAAAGGAAATTAATGAAGCATGTGAAGTTGGTATTTTTTTCTTAACTGGAACTATATTTTAGCATTTGTAGATGTTTCTTCTCAGTTCAATTACTATTGTGACTTTGTATTTGTATCATAGGCAGTAAACCTTTTTTTATTTGAGTAGTGAGCTCTAGGTAGTGTGCATGAATGCATGTGCATTCCATTTTGTAAACTCCAAATAGGGTACAATACTTATGTAGAGTATTTTTCATTTGTGGGTTCATCCCCACTATGGTTTTTCCCTAGACCGGGTTTCCATGATAAAATTTTGGTGTTATGGTGTTGTGGATGTTTGCATTATGCTTTAGTTTTAATTTTTATTGTATATGCTAAGTGGTCAAAGAATAAAGTTAATAAAGTTAAAAAGTGCAAAATATTGATTCACCCCACCCTCTCACCGTTCCTTAATTCCAACACTAACTTCACCTGAATAGACTCTCGTTAAGAAAGAGAGCGATTCCATGGAATTGGAAATGGTGGACCAAAATGAGTTTTTATGCATTTTTTCATGTTCGGATAATTATAATAGTCATCTCTATTCATATTTTCCTAGAAGTAAATGTTCTTACCTTAAGATATCCTTGATTGGGAATGTTTCTACATTGATTTAAGCATATTTGGTTTTTGTAGGATTTCATTTGGTTAAGAAATAAAAGAGATATCAGGTTTTGAAGTAAGACTGCTCCAAACCCTCAAATAGGGTAACCTGAGAGGACAAGATGCAATTCTGTAGTGATCTTCATGTCTAATAAGCCTCTCATCTTTGAAAGTGATGAAGAGGATATGCATTCTAAGATGTCCTTGAGGTTGTAGAGTACCATGCAATAATAGGTACGTTCTTGAGTGAAGGGAAGGGTGACTGAGAAACTGTCATAGAGAGGACAATGAGAGTGCAATTTTCAAGGAGTCTCCTTAATAGATGTGTCAAGGGAGTTGTGTGAAGGAGGAAGGGTTTTGGAAAGGTAATGTGGTGTGTCCCTAAGGTGTCAATAGTGGTCAAGGGGAAAGTGATTGTAGTCACTGTTCCAAGGAAGTGTTGACTGTCACAGTGGATAGTAAGTTTGTATTTAGCACTCCAATGTAGGGATGAATAATATGTTGGTTGGGTGAAGGTATTAATTTTTGTTTGGGGGATTCATAGAGATTAATCCTTGTTTCAATGAGTGGTGGATCCATAGGGAGTGATCTAAGCTAGTGGATTATTGAAGGAAAGTGGGATTCTTGTGGATGGGACATTCACTTCACATAGTCCAATATGTATGGATGGATAAGTTGAGGGTGTGAAGACTTTAGGGTGTGGATTCTAGTGGAAGGAGAGGTAGAAAATGGAAGAGTATTGAACATTGAGAGGTCTTGAGTTGGATCCTTGAAGTGATCTAGGATTGGGTGAATGGGGGACTGGGTTGGGGTGCATGAATGAGTAGTTATATCTCACAACCAAATAGAGTCTTTTACACTTGAAGTTAACCATTTGAAGAGTGATCCAGTAGCCTCTGCATCAATATAGAACATCATTGAATGAAATCTCATGAATGTTAATATAATATTTCTCACATACAGTCATAACTCTATTATTCCCCATCAAAATTTATGGTGCAGGAGAAGCCTCAATTGAAGAGAATAAATATGGAAAAGATGGCATATGGTGTGAAGCACCTGAATCTAGTAGGCATCTAAAAGGGTGTGGACCAGTGATTGCACATAATGCATGACCCTTTCCTCTATCCTATCCAGATTTTTGGAATGATGATGAAGAAGAAGACCTGTGAGAAGTAGAAGAAGGAATATTAATATTTCTCTTCATAAGAAGAGCTGTCAAATTTGAAACTTGTTTTGCATATCCATCTATTTTCTTCTCACATGAATGAGACTCAACATGATTTGTATTTTTAAAATAAACACAATTAGGCATTTATTTATTTAATTATTCCCCCTTAGGAGAATATTTACTAAAGGTTTGGTGAGAACTAGAATCCTTCCTAGGATCTATGGTCTATGCCTCCTATTTATCCTTCTACTTCCCTTGAGACAACTGAGCTACCAATTCTTGGTTCTTTGACCCTCAAAGAGAATCCAACCGCGTGAGGTTAGATTTATCACTGTCAATCAATTGGAAAATACCTAAAAGGTAGGCACGAAAAATCATAGACCAAAAGTATCTGTTATAGACTAGAATGTAGAAGAGAATATCTGAAATATACCTTGAAGCTTGGAGAGTATCAAGTATATACACTCAATTTTTGTTTTTTTCTTACCATAACCCTATAAAAATGATCTCAGTGATTTGAATTTCATTAAGAAATCCTTAATAGATTGAAATAAATTAGGTGCCAAAGAGGTCAAATCTACCTCAATCTGAAGTGCCCTAAGCGAATTAGTAGTGCCAAAAAGATCATGAAACTTGGTCCACATGTCTCAAGGTGTAGTGCAACCCTCTAGGTGAAATAAAATACTACCTAAAATATTTCAGGAAATCATCCTCATGGCCTCATCCATTCTATTCTAGTGTTGCATGACCTTAAATGAGCGAGTCAACTGAGGTTGAACCTCATCCAAATAGGA
This sequence comes from Thuja plicata, assembly GCA_018584345.1. Taxonomy (NCBI): domain Eukaryota; kingdom Viridiplantae; phylum Streptophyta; class Pinopsida; order Cupressales; family Cupressaceae; genus Thuja; species Thuja plicata. The sequence continues at coordinate 2,529,679 of MU226169.1, forward strand.
CCATAACCTCGTCAACATGAGACGACAGGTCGTATGTACCTTCCAAGTGTGATAATTATGTGAATTAAGCCTCTCAATAGAGGAAGGGTATACCATGTGAAGCAGAGGAAAAATACCTCCCCAAAATACAAGAACCCAAACCCTAACACAAATATGAAAGATGGAAAAAGCACTGACATACCTTGCCAACACCTATTCTTTTACAAAAAACAAAGTCCATATGCAAAAGTTATACCCATAGAAGTGAAAAAGGTCTGAATTTGACAGGCAATAAAGTAGAAAAACAACAAAATTAAGAAAAATAACCTACACCACTAGATTAGGATTGGAATCATTTTTTCGACGATATCCCATTTTCCCAATTTTGATACTATATGACAAAGTTATCAGCATAAAACCAACAAATTCTCTTTATAAAAAAAGGTCAAACTATGATAGGTTGATAACTATAAAATTTTAGTTCGTGGTCTACTGACGTTAGAGCCTACACATGCAGGCGTACCTTCCTGGAAAATAATAAAGGTTTTTTTTGAAGAAACCTGCACAATTTTTTTTTATGATAGCGTTGACTGAGCGCTGATGTTAGAGCTGGTACAAATTTTCCTCGTAAAGTGTGCAACCCCAAAAATGTGCTTAGATTTTCACATTTTCCAAAATTGAGAAATTTTATATGGATTTAGGGGTTTTTGGTCCTTGTGAGTGCAATGGTGAACTTTATTTTGCGCCAAAGTTCCTAAAATTTTGAGCTACCCCCAAATTTGTATTGTTCATGATCCTTCCAAATTTGATTGTGATATCCAAATTTCCCTAAGATGCACAAAATAATCTCTATAAGAAAAATCTCAAAATTGACAAACAAGAAGCATCAGGTCTAGAGATCTGATACCATGTTTGAACTCAAGAATTGGTGAACTCACACAAGCCCAATAATGACCTACATGCAAATAACCTATCATGTACAAAAGGAAATCCTCAAAGGAGAAAGAACATAAACAATTGGAATGAAGGAATAATAGTGAATTGAATTCATTAGAAATTAATTATTACAACGATATCAATCCTTCATAAAGGAGATCAAAAAATCGTAAACAAAACCCTAAAGGATGCATGCATAAAATAAAAGAAATATTAAATGCATGCATGCATAAAGTAAAAGAATTATTAAATGCAAACTAAAGCTTCCTAAATTTAGCTTAAGTGAAAAAAGAAAAAAAATGTGATTTAATTAATTAATCAATATGATTAAATTAATCAAGTTAAATAACCTTTTTACTCAAACAATGTTGTCATAGGGAAAAAATGAAATTATTTTAGAATATTCTAATAATGGATTTTGCAAAGAAGCTCTAAAAACACTTGAATTGATAGAACACTCTTGATCACATATTAACATAGTAAGTTTTGAGGGCTGTAGTTATGAGAGTGTTTTGTATAAACAATTGATGTTTTTTGAGATTAACATTGAGATAAAGGAAAAATTGTTAAAGTTGAAAATTGATAATCTCTTAGAGAAGGTATCGTAATAGTTCCTCAAGCCAAATGATTATGTCCACATGAAATAAAAGTATCGGGGATATAATTGTTACTCAATTGACGGAGATGATGATGAAGATCGAGATCAAAGGTATACAAGATTGTAGAAATGATTACATTAGTTGTTATTTTGTGATTGATGCCAAGTAATTGATTTATGGGTTCATATTGAATTGCCATATCTTTCGGAGTTGATTTAATTGGGTAATAGATAAAGATCAGATAATGATAAGTTCATCTTGAGATAATTTATTTTTACTTTATCAAGTTGGTAAAGAAGATTGGGAAAGTCGGTAAGACAAAAGAGTTAAGTTATCGAGCACAAAGAAATATTTTGGTAAAGGGTTATGTAAGTTGGTGAGGACACTGAGACAGTAAGACACCAAGCAGTGCATGTTAGTCACCAAACTAAGAGTTTGTTGCCAAGCATAACAAATGTTAGAAACAAGGATAAGAACACATTTAATGGCGAGCTACTGTGATCTGAAGGATTACAAGAATGAAGAAGAAGTTGGTTACATGATCTATGCATGGGAAAATTAAAGGAAAGAGTCTATGGTATAGATTAAGAGACAAAAGTGAAGGTTTAATTTGTAAGAAAATTGCAAGTTACGAGGTGATACCTAAGTAGCTAACCGAGTTTCAAGTTTGCTGAATTAGTTCAAAAAGTTGATCGAATGACTGAGCATGATTGAAGGAAAACCTAATCAAGGAGATTAAGAGGAAAAATCATAGTCTATTTAAAGGATGAATTCGAATAAAAAAAGGCTGGCAAGTTGAAGTATTGAAGTGCTACCAAGTGATGCAGTGAAGAGAAAAGAGGTGAAAATATAAGTCTAGAGTAGAGAAAGATGAAGTATTGACGCAAGTAGTCAGAAAGAGTGCAAAAGGGACCTGATTAAGAAAGAGGTAGTCATATTTTTACAAATTATTTTATACATTGTTTCTTATTTGCATTTGTAACAGAGAAATATCTTAACCAAGTGGACTTAACAGTCTTATTGTAAAATCCTTGAGAAAGGTGACATTCTAAAAGAGTGTTCAAAGCCCTCTAACCAGGCCACTCCTAATAGGGTGAAGATCTTAACGGGTCTAAGGTAAATCCCCTAACATGGTCACATATAACTATGTGTTTTGTAATCTTTAACAAGATTGGCTTTTAATCGAGGATACTTCAGAAGAGTATATGTATTTGTGGGTGAAAATTACCATAGAAGTTTTTCCCAAATTGAGTTTCCTCATTAAATATAGTGTTAAATGTGTTGAATGATTCATGTGCATGTTATCTACTATTTATGCAAGTTACTGTTTGAGTTATTGATGTTATTTGGTGATTCGATTACTGCTACTGTTTATTCTATCGAGTTGAATCTGAGTTGAGTTTTCAAGGTTTAAAGTATCATAGTTTTTTGATTCACCCCCTCTCAGTAATCTAACAATTGGTATCAGAGATAAGTACTCTAAGAGATAAGTTTAATGTTTGATGCCTAACTGGAGATGGATTGTACAACATATACAGATTCAACAAGATTTCATAATACCAAAGATAAATGAAAAACAACAATAACATGAATAATATAGAATCACATTGCACCATAAATGATAGAATGATATATATTTCAGCATAATCGTTCCAAAATTAACACACCTTCACTTGTTTCGGACTCCCTACAAATAGACACGACATGGTTGGTTATGTTTCCAACTGTCACCAACTGACGACACAACTGACACCCCTTTGGAACAATGTTTTATTTAACTAACCCAAAGTCTTATTTAACTATTCTTGGAATAATTGCCGCGGACATCATCCCCCCAAAAGAAAAAGTCATCTTCCAAATGAAAATTAAACATCAATTAATATCTAGGAAGACTAATGACAAGAATGTAAACAATGAGTTGTACTGCACAAAATCAAAGTTGTAGTGTAGTTCAAAAATCAAATAGGGGTCAAGGGGTAGTGCCCCTTATGAAGTCGAGGGGAAGAGAATCCTAGGTGTGCTCCTTGTCATGGTACAGGGTGGGGTCAAGGGGCAATTTCCCCACAGCCAAGACCAAAATATCACCTTGAAATCCACAAAAAACTCCATGACACATACCATTTTATTGATTTTTTTTTTGACCCCATCTCTCCTCATCAAGCTGTCATGGTACTGCAAACTCCACTGCCCATGGTGCCCACTGGAGTGCCTATTATGCTACTACCAACCATATGGACCACTTGAGAGTGCTGGTGCCTGTTAGTTGTACAAACTATATTGTTTTAATCTGTGACTGTACAACTGCTATATTTATGTTGCACTCTATCTCGGGGTGCTGCAAATTTACGGTGTAATGGCCATTGTTGTGGTTGAAAAGGCCATACAATGAGATTCATTTTTTATCGTACAGATGTACAAAAATGTACGTACAAAATGGTACAATCATTTTCCAAAAATATTTCTTTCTCTTTTTTGGTTGTACAACCCTGTACGGCAATAGGTCATGCTGTCACTTTTTCTCTCTGAATCCATACAAATCTTTCTCCATATAATGCTGCATTTTCTTATCTCCTCGTATAGCGATCTTTTCTTCCAAGTGTACACTCCCCACTCCATGCCATACATGGTTTACAAGGCTAGTGGATTCCCTCCTCTCTCTCAACCATATGACCAAGTCAACTTTCTATCATCGTATGTGCCATACAGACTATATTCTCCGTGGCTTCCATACTTTCCGTACGACTTGGAATTCCCCTTCTTTGATTTTCTTTCATGTCTTCAATTTCTTTGACATATCATTTTTCCTTCCTTTCTCTCGTATGGATAACCCCTGTGGCCTCTATAATAGGGATATTTTCCCTCTCACTTGTATGTTTATTCCTTCTTCCTCCTAGCTCTTCTTGGTTTGTACACTGTACGACCCCTTTTGCATCCGTACAGGCCATATGGTATTTTCTTCTTACTTTGTTTATATGGAGGTCTGACAACCTGCCTTCTCTTATTTGCACAGTATGCTGGTGTTTGTCTATATAGAACCCTTCCTTCCTGATGTGCGTATGATATCTTCTCAAGTGTCTTTTCTTCCAAATACTTTGGTCCTGAGTTGAAGGTTTCCTACAAGTTAGATTTTTTTCTAAATCCTTTGGTCTACAATTGATTGTTTCTTCTAGAAGCTCTAACATGTCACAACCTAGATGGAAAAATTCATAATCCTCCATCTTCCAGTGGAACAATCCATTTAGTGATCTCTTTTCACCTTTCAAACAATCCTCAAGTCTCAAAACTCCCTCATCATCCGGTTTGATCCCTTTTTCTTTGCCCAACTCTCCTTCTATATCCGATGCTAGTTCCTCACTTACCTCTTGATTATGTAGGTTGATGCCATATTTACTTTCATCACTCTTGATGGAAAGGGTGTTCTTCTTCCAATTGTGGTTTACCTTCACTGTGATGAGCTAGTCCATGCCGAGGAGGGAGTCATACCACTTGCTTTCAAGGGCGATGACAAAAAAAATATAGAAAGAACTGTTGGGTTCCATTAACAACCTTTTGTGCCATGAGTGTCCCAATTAGTTTTATACCATGCTGGTGAGCACCTACCAAGTGGAAGGTTGGCAGAAAAGTGTAGGCTTACCAAAAACCTTCCATGTTTCTTCTGGCAATACACTTACACAATATCCTCCATCTATAATAGTGTTGGTCAATGTACGTCCCATGATTTCCATTTCTACCACTGCGGGTGTCCATTCGACACCCACTGCCAACATCATAGGATCTGTGGCACCATTCAAGGTAGCAATGTCATTGTCTTTTTTTCCTGTCTCATTTACCCCGCGTTTTACTATGTCTTGGAGCTATCATTAGTGTCACTTATGTTAGTTATTACCACCTTTAGTCATGGTAGCATCTCATGTAGGTTTGCCACTCATTCTGGGACCATTCCATGTAACATCCATTGTATAATTTTGGCTTCTGATGCTGACCATATGGGAGTACCATGCATTTTCCTCTATTCTTCCTCCGTTGCCAGTTTTGTCTACATTCTGGCTTCCTTCAATCTTTCTTTTTCCATACGTAGATTTTTTTTCTGGGACCTTGTGATTGCCAGGACCTCCTCCTCAAATCCTATGATGTTTATCATATTTACCCCCTTCCCCTAAGGGTAATCAACATCCTTGTGGCTACTAGGACCACACCATTTGCATAGCATGCTTCCTCCACCTTGACCACTACCGGTCTAATAGTCCCACGTAAAGTGGCCCCACTTGTTACATCTACGACATTGTATCATGGGATGCTCCTTCACTTCATACTGGATGCAGTTCTTGGTGTGTTATTGTTGCTATTGTTATTACTTCCTCATTGGTTGTCGCGGTAATCTCTCGACGAGGCATTTGTATTTCTTGGAGGTGTGATAGGTAGAGTTCATTGTTCCCCTTGTGTAAAGAGCACTTGAGCACTCCTTGCCTTCAAATTGTATGGTCACTCTTTGATGGGGTGCCCTAGTACCTAACAGATGTCACAAAATACCTTCTTTGGACAGTTAATTCTGGTATGGCCTTCCAACTTGCAGTCCGTTCACCAAAATTCCTTGCCATCTTTTTTCTCCTCCTTTCCAGCCCTCATTTCCTCCATCATTCTCATCACATCTTTTCATAGCACATGTATATTTTTGGATTCTCCCTTTCTATCCCCATCCATGCTATTGTCATCACTCATCTTCTTCTTACCTATAGATGTCTCTTTTTTACTTTCAATATCCATCACATGGTTGTAGATGTCAGTGTACGAGGATGGTGACATCACTTTCATCTTCCGATGTAGGGATGGAGTTAGTCCCTCAATGAACCATCCTTTTTTCAGACCATCCGCTGGTTGGTTTTCAAGTTTACTAATGAGTTCCTTTAGCCTATGATGGTAAGCTTGTATTGTTTCATTTTTTCCCCGTCGTGTATTGTAAATTTATGCCACTACTTCATCATCATCATGGAGCAATAACAAAATCCTCCTAGAATTTTTTTCAGGTGATCCCAAGTTGCCTTGCCCCCTACTGGCAGGTCTGTGTACCAATAAATTATAATCCCTTGTAGGGTGGTAGGAAAATCCTTCAACTAGTAGTCATGGTCATCTTGGCCATTTTATTCCCATATTGTTACACATGTTTTATAGTGGCGGGCCGGATCTTCCAATCTATCCCCACTGAACTTGGATAGTTTTTGTTTCTCTGGGGGGTTTTCCATTTTCATGTATAGTAGGCATTGTGCACATTATTAGATGTTGGTGGGTTGGTTCCTCCCCCACATCCCTATGTATCTTCCACACCTCTGGTTATGCACGAGTCTTCTATCCCTTTACCTTTGTCATTCATGTCTTGGTTTCCTCCTTTGTAGTGGTACCGATACTCTCTTCTCCCTTGAGTCTCTGTTCTCTCTATTCTTGATCCCTCTGAGATAATGAGATTGCCGATGTCCCACAAGGTACTCTCAAATAAATTCACTACCTCTCCTTCGATATTTCCCTCTTGGCTATTTTCCTCTTCTGAATGTATGGATGGTTCAATTGGTACCGAGTAACCACCTTCACAAATATTGGTGTTAGATCCTTCGTGCACCCAAGAATTTCTCGGGAGTGGATGTTATAGTCATTGGAATCTCTCAGCTTGCTCTTGGATACGTAGAGACCTCCATACAATAGTTTTGGTTTCCTTCTCTCCTTCTGTCTCTGCCTTTGTGTGTTTCCTTCTGTCCTTCTTTGGTAGGTTGGGCATTAATTGTTAGAGTTAACAATCTCGTAAGACTACCCAGAAGATTTTACACAAGACCGCTCACCATGAGTTTGGCATGTACCATACTAGCCGAGACCGCTTTCTCCCAAGCCTCCTACTGTATGTACTATCAACTAACACATCTCACGCGTGAACCAAGTTTTGTGTTAACTGGTCTTCTCTTGTTACTTCCATATTGTCATCTCCACCACTATGAGTTACCAAGACTAGTTGGTCAAAGGTACGACCCATTATGCCGCCATCCTGCCAATCCTACTTCCCTCGGCTGCTAGGTTCAAACTTTAGGCAATGACGCCAAAATGTTTGATTCCTAACTGGAGATAGATTGTATAGCATATACAGATTCAACATGAATGCATAATACCTGATATGAATGAAATACAACAATAACATGTGAATAACATAGAATCATATTGCACCATTAATGAAAAAATTATGCATCTTTCGTAGCAAAATTATTCCAACATTAACACACCTTCACATGTTCCAGACTCCCTATAAATAGATGTGACATAGTTGGTTAAGTATCCAACCATCACCAATTGATGACACAAATGAAATCCCTTCGAAACAATGTTTTATTTAATGACACAAATGACACCCCTTTGGACCTTTAATGCTTGAGTAGATAAGAGAAAGACAAGACCACACACACGTCATGATTGATATATCATCAACTCTCATCGATATGGAGTTTAATGACTTGGAAGATTGTGATACAATAAAGTAGATGTGGGATAAGATTTAATCGGTACATGGTGGAGATCAACATGTTCAGAAGGCAAAATATGAAAGCTTAAGAGGAAATTTTGATGCCCTAAGAATGAAAGTGATGAGAAGAAAGACAACCGATATGAGAACAAAAGAGAAAACTGATTCAAGAGATTTTGAGTTTTCAAAAATAAAGGTAAGAAATCATGTCATATTGCTAATGAAGAACTAACCGATGGTGATAAAAATGATGAGGAAAATAAGAAGCAACCTAAAGATTATCAAAGATTGGTATATGTTCAACTAGATGTTCCTAATACCTTACTAAAAGAAAAAACTGAGGAGGAAGCTGGACAGAGAGAACTACAACCAGATGATGGAAATGAAGTTCCACCAACTATCAATCCTATTCAAGGAAAGTATGTGTGGAGACACCACTCACCGAGTAAGATAATTGGAGACAAGAATGCTATAATTATGACAAGAAGCAAGGTAAGATACAATACATGCTTAATTTATGAATTAGAACCAAGAAGAGTAAAGGATGCATTGAAAAATGAAGATTGGGTTAAAGCTATGAAAGAAGAGTTGTTTCAAATTGTAAAGAATAACACATGGACTTTAGTACCAAGACCTTAAGATAAAAATGTTATTGGTACAAAGTGGATTTTTAGAAATAAATTGAATGAGCATGGAAAAATAATCAGAAACAAAGCAATACTAGTTTGCAAGGGATATGAATAAGAAGAAGGAATTGACTATGGTTAAACTTTTACACCTGTTGCTAGATTAGGATTTAGAATTCTACTAGCATATGTAGCTTACAAAGGATTTAAATTCTATCAGATGGATGTCATGTCTACATTTCTTAATGGTATTCTTGAAGAAGAATTTTATGTAGAACAACCTAAAGGTTTTGCTAAGAATACTAACAAGGACATGGTATGAAAACTGCACAAGGCCCTATATGGTTTGAAATAAGACCCCAAGATTGGTATATCTAATCAAGATTCATATCTAATCAAGATTGGATTTCAAATAACTAGTGATAATGGTAATGTGTATCTAAAATGTGATAGTGATAATAAGATTTTGATTTCTAAGCTATTTGTTGATGATATTATTTTTGGAGGCAATAACACATTATGTAGATCTTTTGATGAAGTGATGAGAAAGGAATTTGAGATGTCCATGATAGGGGACATAAAATTATTTCTTGGACTACAGATTCAACAAGTGAAGGATGGGATATGTATTACACAATCAAAGTATATCAAAGAGATCCTAAATACTTTTGGGATGGAAGAATCAAGACCAGTTGGAACAACGATGATCACTTGTTGCAAGTTATCAAAGGAAGATGAGTGAAAGGAAGTAAATGAGACACTCTACCAATCAATGATTGGTAATATACAATATGTTGTACACAAAATACCTGATATAGCTCATGTAGTTGGTATTGTTGTAACATTTTCTGCCGATCCAAAGGAATCACACCTATCTGCAGTTAAAAGAATATTTAGATATTTGAAAGGAATTGAGGACTTTGGTCTACTGTACAAGAAAGGAGGAAATTTTTAATTGAAAGTCTACACTGATGCTTATTGGGCCAGCAATATTGATGATAGAAAAAGTACATGTGGAGGATCTTTCATTCTAGGAGAATTATTAGTAACATGGCTGAGTAAGAAGCAATGTTGTATATCACAGTCTACTACTGAGGCTGAATATGTATTTTCAACTATGAATTGTGCAAACATTGTATGGATCAAACAACTACTTGAAGGTATGCAAGAGGATATTATCAATCTAGTCACTTTTTTTTGTGATAACACAAGTGATATAAACATATCAAAGAATCTGGTGATGCTTTCTAAGAAAAAACACATTTCTATCAAGTATCATTACTTGAGAGAGAAAGTTCAAGACAAGCACCTGATTTTCGAGTATGTGAACTCAAAGGATCAATTAACATATATATTCACTAATCCACCACTAAAGGATGATTTTGAGTATCTCTGAGGTAAATTAGGGGTCCTACTCCCATCCAAAATTTACTAGAGCATGATGCATGTCACATTAATTCTAGGACTCAATAAAATATCTATTTTGTGAGTTGATGCTAGTGTTCACACTTTAGGTGTTTCCTGAAGTTGTGTAATGTAACTCTATATGCAATGATTTATCAGTACATGCAATGTATGATCCACTGCCTAAACAAGTATTCAGGAGTATGAACTTTTGGCATTGTTGTCAAAGAGGGAGAATGAATAATTGATGAATACAGATAATTAGGGAGAATGATTGATTGAAAGAATAGAAAAAGAGAGAACACACATAAAGATGTTAAGAGAGAATGAACATAGAGGGAGAACAAGATAAAACATATAAAAGGGAGTAAAGACAAAGAAGAGATGTTAGAGTATGCCATCATCAATTGATAGTGTTGCCATCAATGCCAAAGAGGGAGATTGTTACTCAACTGATGGAGATGATGATGAAGACCGAGATCAGAGGTATCCAAGATTGTAGAAAGGATTAGATCAGTTGTTATTTTTCATTGATGTCAAGCAATTGATTTATGGTTCATATTGAATTGCCATATATTTCAGAGTGATTTAATTGGAAAATAGATTAAGATTAGACAATGATAAGTTCATCTTGAGATAATTGGTTTCTACTTTATCAGGTCGGTAAAGAAGATTGGGCAAGTCGGTTAGACTTAATAGATAAGTTACCAAGAAGAAAAGAAGTCTATCGGTAAAGGGTTGTGTTAGTCATCTTGGACACTGAGACATTGAGGCACCAAGAAGTGCATGTTAGTCACTGAACTGAGAGTTAGTTGCCAATAATAACAAATGTTAGAAACAATGATAAGAATGCATTTAATGGCGAGCTACTGCGTTAGGGAGGATACCAAGAATGAAGAAGAAGTTGGTTACAAGATCTACACATGGGGAAATTCAAGGAAGGAATCTATGGTATAGATTAAGTGGAAAAAGCGAAGGTTTTATTTCCAAGAAAAGTGCAAGTTTCAAGGTGATGCCAAAGCGGCTAACTGAGTTTCAAGTTTGCTCAATCAGTTCAAAAATTTAATCTAGTGGCTAAGCGTGATTGAAGCAAAACTTAATCAAGGAGATTAAGAGGCAAAAACATATTCTATTTAAAGGACGAATTCAAATAAAAAATTTCTGGAAAGTTGAAGTGCTACCGAGTGATGGAGTGAAGAGAAAAGAGGTGAAAATCTAAGTCTAGAGCAGAGACAGATGAAGTATTGATGCCAATAGTCAGAAAGAGCACAAAAGGGATCTAATCAAGCAAGAGGTAGTTTCAATTTTATAGATAATTTTATACACTATTGCTTATTTGTATTTGTAACAGAGAAATATCTTAACCGAGTGGAATTAATAGTGTTATTGTAAAATCCTTGAGAAAGGTGACATTCTAAAAGAGTGTTCAAAGCCCTCTAACTAGGCCACTCCTAACAAAGTGAAGATCTTAATGAGTCTAAGGTAAATGCCCTAATAGGGTCACATATAACTATGTGTTTTGTAATCTTTAACAAGATATGCTTTTAGCCGAGCATACTTCAGAAGAGTATTTTCATTTGTGGGTGACAATTCCCATAGAGGTTTTTCCCAAGTTGGGTTTCCTCATTAAATCTGGTTTTAAATGTGTTGAATGATTCATGTTCATGTTATTTACTATTTATGCAAGTTACTATTTGAGTTATTGAATTTATTTGGTGATTCGGTTACTGTTGTTGTTTATTCTATCGAGTTGAATGAGAGTTGAGTTTTTAAGGTTTAAAGTATCATAGTTTTCTGCTTCACCCCCCACTCTTAGTAGTACAACAATAATTTTATATCTGTAATTGAAAGTAGTCTCCCTCAAATTTTAGATACAAGGTTGGGACAGTTGGGACATCTCAGTTTGAAGAGTTTCTGGGATAACATGAAAGAATGAAAAAGGTCTTTCTTGTCACATAAGATATTAGAAAGTAGTTTGGCTCATGCAACATGTTTTCCAATATCAGTGCAATGTGAAGAGTTGGTTCTTGAGAGCATAAAGTATTATAACCCAGATATGAGGGACGCAAGAAAAGTTCATGACAAGTTGAATACTAAGTTGGATAATTTATCCTTCAGTATCATTTTTAGATTACCAGCTTGGGGCCAATTCATGCACATAAACCAAGAAACTACACAACAATATTGCTATCAAAACAAAGATCAACGTCTTTAGACTATTTCCATAAATTGGTTGCAAGCTTGAAAGAGAGGAAAACCTAAGTTGCCAAAAACCATTCATAGAACCCTCTTTGTGGAAGATATATCTCATATGATTGTGTTATTGCACAGATTAATGGGGAATATATAATCTAGTAAATTTGAATAATGGATGTATATGTACATAACTATCATATGCAAAGGAAGTCAATTTATTTACTAGGGAAGCATCATTAGTGAGTATTTGCATGATCAAATAGAGTGTTTTGAGGAAAAAGTATTTCTACATGACTTCTTTACACATTTATAAAATTACATGGGAGATTCACTTATTGAACCTTAATCATATCATGTGTGTTTGTGGCATATTAAAGAATCCCCCTATTTTTAATAAATATTGCCCCAAATTCTTTTTTTTCACCCTTCCAATACACACCCAATACTCCCCACACCCATTTTTTAATATAAACCCCCACCCCCACCCCCACCCCCCAAAAAAACTCCTCCCCCCTATTTAGGCAATATATTTACTCATTTTTTTGCCCATTTTAATCCCCCTAATATGAATGCACATGGTATTTTATTGCCTCTTTGGTGAAGACCCTGTGCGCGATTGCTATTATAAGGACATGTCATGGATTATTTACCAAAGGAGTGTGTACCAATACCACTTTGAAATATGAATTTTATCCTTAGCTGCAGTTAGAAGAAAGTTATAAACATTTCTTGAGAGTCAATGATGCATTCACAATATTGACAACATGAGCTCTCCAGGGAAATATTGGACTCAGGATTTCCTCAAAAGCTGCAGATCTCATAAAGCAATATGAAGGTTATTTTATTCAATTCCAAATGTTTACTTATTTTTGGGTTAGTGGATATAATGGATATCATTTCAAATTGACAAAATATGTAGATGCTAAACTTATTCTTAGAGATGTTTGTAGACAACTTGCTGTGGTTAACAAAGAGTGCAAGAATAAGAGGAAAGATGGTATTAATTTTCATATTGGCCTAAGTTATTATAGTTGAAAATTATTTTAAGATGCTCAAAATATTGAACGCTCTTTAGTAAAGATAAATTTATACATTGGCACCATGAGATATCCATATGATAGTAAATATTTTGTCAAGAACAATTTGGACTTGGGCTCAAGTTACTATCATCTCCCAGGAATTATGGATTAATGAGGAGACTATGAAGATAAATATGAAGTTAGATTTTTTTTGGATGCACGTTACTATACAACAAATTATAAAATTCAGGTTAGGATGGGATGTGAGTGGAATTGGAGATGACCATTAAGATTTAATAGATCAAATATAATTTGATAAAATTCTATTGTAACCATTACCACTTATTAACTAGTTAGGTTACGAGGTTAGGGAGTTACATGAAATAAATGCTCATATTATCAAAAGGAAAGATGAATGGGTAAAGAAGAAGATTATCAAAGGTAGTACAACTAGGCCCTGTAGTAATAGCCCCCGAAATAAAAGAGGTAAAATATAATGAAGTGAGTCTTCCTCCACTACTACTACTACTCAAATTTCAGGTGCCATGTCAAATATTTAATCAAACACTAAGGATGGTGATGATGGTAAAGACCCAAATAAACATAGTTGTTTTAGAGATATGTGTTGAGTTGACTCAAAAATTACAAAGAGGAGATCTAAGTTCAAATAAAAACAATTAGATCAGATTAAAGAAACAATTGAAGAAGGAAGTGGAAGCCCTTAAGTCAATTTTGATAATTAAGGGCCAATTACTATTATTTCTCCTTCTCATGATTTTCATCACCCCCTCCACAATTTTATCCATGATGATTGAAGATTCCATTTCAAATGAAAATCCTTTATCCAACATCCCAAACATTCCACCCTCTATAAAAACACCAAATGCACAAATATTAAGTGTTCCACATTTTGATGCTCCCTCTTGGTTATAATAACAAAGCTTTCTCAATAAAAGAACTTGCACATGAGTTGGAGATTCCTAAAACTGACACAGTGACCAATCTAATTTAGAGATCAAATAAAACTAAAAACATCAAGGTTGCATCAAGATTAAAAATTGCTTATTGAAACATGCGTGTTGAAGTGGCAGGACTGATATAAGAAAATAACGTAGAATAATCCATTGTAGCTAGTTTTTAATTTACAAGAATAAATATTGGGCCTTTATGAAAGTGTTGTTCATAGCTTTTGGCTATCTACAGAATAATTAGCAAAAAATTTAGAGAAGGTGATGTAAACTAAAGATCAATTAAAATAATAGCTACAAGTCTTGGTAGCTTATTCAAAGTCCATTATGAATTCATCTTCCACATTTATAGATGCAATAATTCCTCTTTCTGAAGGAATCATTGAAAAAGAGGTTATGAAGAATATTTGAAAGAATGAATAACTTGGAAGGGAAACTAGAGAATGGATATAACAAATGAGAGTTGATGCCATGTTTTTCATTGAAAAAGTAGGAGAGATTTATAAAGGGGAAGCCTCTAAGAAAGAAGAGATTACAAAAGGATTACAAGATGTTATAAATTAAGAGTTCACTAGGAAAGGAGTTTTGAAAGTGTTGGAAAGTGACAATGCAAGAAATTGTTATTTTGTCCTTGCTGTCAAACCTTAACTAGTGAGACTATTGTTATATGTTTGAGTACCATATCTATTATTGATGAAGAAGATTTAACAAGAAGACCAAGTGAATGGTTGAGTTAAGAAAAATAAAAGGGTACTTGATCAGTTGGCACTCTGGCAAAGTAATTAGTTGTTTATCTTTTAAAGATAGTTTTTTTGGCTGTTTTATGTTGAGCAAAGTTTGGCTTGTGCCAAGAAAAGTTGCGTGCTCCTAGAAAAGTTGCGTGTGCTGAGCAAAGTTGTTTGTGATGAGCAAAGTTGTTCAAATGTTGAGCACCAGTGAAATTGCCGAGTGGAAACAGTGATTTTGGCCGACTTACAGTAATTGGATTAATGATGAGATTTGAGATCTCTGGCCGACTTAGTTAATTTTATTGGGATATGTAATGTTAATTAAAGATTGATCCACATCATTTAATGTATGGGTAACCGTAATTAATGCATGGTTTCAAGATTTAATTAGAGACTACTTTGGAGAAGTAAATGTAATGCAAAGATGGAATGATCTGTTGGATCTAACCTAACCTAATATCTACGATCTTGTTTAAGCGGAAAAAGATTTATCTGACCTAGAGAAAGAGGTATATGATAACCTCAAGGGGTTATTCATTGAGAATGCTGTAGTGTGCTACTGAAAGTGGAAGTACATGTGTGTATGCAAGAGGATTGCATAGTTGATTTATTGTTTGACATGATCTAGCAGAGAAGGCTGAATACAGAAGCAGAGAGTTGCATGTGTGATTGCTTGACGGATTTCCAAGCAGATCAGAAGGTTGAAATGACAATGCATGCTATCCAGTAAGTTAACATTAGAGATGTAATTTGATCTAAATTTGCAAAGTAAGTTGTATGTATCAGATCACAACTGCTGATTACTTTCTAACCATTGTATCAGTTAAAATCCTTTAACAAGGTTGACCTAATAGTCATTTGTATAAATCCTCTAGCAAGGTGACATTCAGATGGAATGTTCTAAGTCCTCTAACAAGGCCCCTCCTGACAGGGTGATTAAATCCTTTAACTAGGTCACACCTAACAGTGTGTTACTGTAGCCTTTAACATGGTTGGCTCCTCACAGAGCTCACTTTAGAAGAGTGAAAACTTGGTAGTATGTTACTGGTGGTTTTTCCCATATTGGGTTTCCACGTTAAATACTTGTGTAAACTTGTGTGAA